>JASANF010013970.1:0-17871 GCA_030248245.1 Trissonchulus sp. WLG1_4
AATTTTTTCAAGATTTTTTATTTTTTATTTAATTAGTTTTTCAAACTTTCGTTGCGCATTAGCTCGCGTGATTATGATGATTTTTTGATTTTTGCACTATTTTGCATAGTTTTTTTAATTTTGCTACTTAATGGTCATATTTTATTAAATTTATCAACGAACAAGTACAAGACGTTCCAATTTTCATCAAATGTAAGTTCGGTTCCTTCTAACAAAATTCGCTTGAAACTAAGCCTGGATCATATCTCTCCTACAAGGACACAAAAAAGGACCAATAAAAAGCGCATTTTTTAAAATGAATTATTTTAATTTAAATATTAACATTGTTAACTTTATATTGCTTTTGTTTTTTAGAGATCTAAAAGAAGCCGAAGCGTTATTAGAAGACTTAGAAAATGCAATAACTGTTCACTTTTCAACACGTAAGCGGTTGATCAGCTCAGTAAAGTTTTTTTAAAAATTGCTGCACCTTGAAACTTTCTGACGTATTTTGAGCGACTAGTTTCTCTGCTTTTTTTGTTGATTGAAATAGATGAGAATCGGCGAATTAGGATCTACGGTAAAATAGGATCAGCCTAGTTCTTTTCATAATTAAATCGCGTGTTTCGTTTTGTATTGGGGTCTAGCAATTTTTGGTGAAACTCCAGTTTCTATTTTTACGCCGCCAGATGTATAAACTCAATGGGTGGATTTCACCAAATTAGTTTTACCAAGAGTACATAATAGGGAAAAGTATGACACTCTTCCGTATCCTAGCTAACCGGCCGGAACGATGCTCCTGCCGAAATAGCCCTTTTACGCCTTGATTTCAGGGGGGTACCCCCTCGAATCAAGACATGTGCTGATTTCAGGGGGGGCCTGAAATCCCGGAAGTGTCTTGATTTCAGGGGGGTACCTCCCCCTCGTTTCAGCACGTTACCAGCTCGAATTCGGTGGTGTCTTGATTTCAGGGGGGTACCCTCCCTCGTTTCAGCACGTTACCAGCTCGAATTCGGTGGTGTCTTGATTTCAGGGGGTATCCGCCCTCGTTTCAGCACGTCACCAGCATAAACTCTGTCTTGAGTCTGGTGGTGTGCTGAAACGAGGGGGGGTACCGCCCCCCTGAAATCAAGGCTAAAAGGGCTATTTCGGCCGGAGCCGGTCGGTTAGCTAGGATAGGGAAGAGTGTCATACTCTTCCCTATTATGTACTCTTGGTTTTACTATAGCATGGTTTTAAGTACGTTTTCATATGATTTGCATGTAAGTAATATCGTCTACTTTGTTACGAATTTTGTGGATTTTCTTAAACCGTGGTCTTAGCCCAGTAGAAAATTCAGCAGAACAGAAACTTGCTTTGCTGCAGATTTGACTCTTCACTAAGCCAAATCCGCGGTTCCACGAAATTCGTAACGAATCGGGCAAATGAAACTAATATGTGCAAATCATGCAAAACATACTGTTTACTAAAACCATGGTTTAGTAAAACCACTTTTGTGAAATCCGGCTAGTCATTTTATTTAGTGTTATCAAGAGTACATAATAGTGTCTCACTCTTTATAGAAGAAGAGTGAGACACTCTCCTTTCTGCCTGTGTTATAGCGCAGGCAGATGCGCTCGTCATTTTCAGCCCACATGTTGCCGTTTTATGCAACATGTGGGTAACCAATTAGAAGCGACCTTCGCTTCTGATTGGCTGGACGCCTGTGCACGTGCTCCAATCAGCACGCAGGCGGCCTCACGTGCTATTGCCTGAAATTTGTCAAAAACACATTTAACTTACCAGTTAACATCATATTCAGCACATACTAGCAATAATCGCTGAAAACGGTGATAAAAATGTCGGCAAAATATAACTTGGGGCAAAAAAACAAAAAACACCCAACCCGACCGATCATGGCAAAATGTAACAATAAAATGGCTGTAATGGCGGCCACTGTGTTGATTGGAGCACGTGCACAGGCGTCCAGCCAATCAGAAGCGAAGGTAGCTTCTGATTAGCTACCCACATGTTGCATAAAACGGCAACATGTGGGCTGGAAATGACGAGCGCATCTGCCTGTGCTATAACACAGGCAGGCTGGAGAGTGTCTCACTCTTCTTCTATATAGAGTGAGACACTATTATGTACTCTTGGTGTTATTCACAAGGGTTATTTAGTGTTTGTGGCACTTTGTTTGGCACCGCCATCTCTATCTATTGTTTTCGCGTAGCATTAGTTTAACAGGTTTCGTCAGTGTGCTTTTCAGACGAGCAGGTGGAAGCTGACAAACTTCCTGTCCCGAAGCCAAAAAAGAAACGCAAATGTAACATTAGCGGCCTCTGTATGAATTTCAAGACGACGTATGCATGACACAAAGCCCCCCGCTTTGACCCCGATTTGACCCCGGAGTGACCCCACGAGGTCACGTGCTCCTCTTGGCCGAAGATGTATCAGCTATATTTTGGTGCCAATTTTCAATCCAAAACCACACACGATTTTGCCTTTGCGTCAACTGCGTATATTACGGATACGTTTGAGTGGATTTTACGGACCCGAAGTTTAATTACTGCTCATTATGGATTTCAATTATCTATTAATTGATTATCTTCTTATTATTTTTCAATCAATAACCATCTGAATAATCAGTCATCAGTTACGCTAAATTCGGCTATCTTTATGGAATTCCTATGGTGCATTCATCAGAACGCTTTTTGTGCGATCTTGACAACTAATTAATTTATTAATTAATTAACTTGTTAATTGCCTTTGTATCGCTTGGCAAGAATGTTTAGTAGTTCTTTCAGAGCAAACATGTTATTATTCTTATTTGAATAAAATTTCAGTGTGTCTGAGAGTTGTTTAAGTAGTTGAAAGGTTAAGCCCGGTTCATACTTGTCCTTAAGAACACAAATTTTGGTCAGCTTCTGTGAAGAAATGACACAGGCGTTTTGACTAAATTTTGGCACGCGGTCTACAAGTGACCCAAATTTTGTTCGTACGAAATGATGGCTTATTTGGTGAGATAGTTTTCTTGTAATCGCTTATATAAGGACTAAACGATAGGAGCAAGGACAAGGACGAGTACGAATCGGGCCAGAGAAAGGAACTTTGAATTCTTCTGTCGGACGTATTGTAGGCCCTATTTCAGTGATGTAACTGGTTGTGGTATTCTAAAAGTAAACTGAATACACTTCAATTGCCGAGAATTTTCAATGGTAGATTTCTATTTCGTAAAAAATTGAGTTTAGTAGAATTCTGGAAGCGACACAACGTATGTAGGTATGTACATATGTAGTTTTTGGCCAAATATGAAATCTGCTTTAATAATATTGTGTTGACGAAGTTTGCTCTTTTGTAGAAGACATATGTGTTCGTGTGCGTCAATAAGCAGCTACTTAACCCTTTCATGCCCAAAGGATCATGGGAGATACCCCACGATGAACTATCATATCTGGGGCTATGCAACTTGACTAGTCTATTATAGTGTCAAGATCTTTTAGCTGTTTTTATGGGGAATTGTAGGTCTTTACATTTGGCCGGCAATTTTTAGTCCTACTGCCACACAGCGAAGCCTATGCTCATTTAAGCAACGTGCAAATTTGACTTTTTTTCATCACAGAAGTAGTATTTTCTTTAAGGCAGCATTACGAAATTTAAATGCACCTCCGGCAGTCTGCTTTAATGTAGTTTATTTCTAGCATTCAACTACGGCAGGCGCACAGTTGCTGTGTTCATACTCTAGGGTGAGGTACATATTATGGCTGAGCGATGGCGCAAATTTTTAAAAATTCTCAACTTTGAGCGCTTATAACGCAAAAACGGTGCGTCCTAGACCCTTAATCTACTGATCATGTTTTGTTCACCATTCATTTCTCTATCGAATGGTTGTTTCGCGATCTCTCTCTCTACGACGCACGTAGCTCGAGCAATGTCCTAAAAACTAGAAGGTGTCAGAATGAGGCTGTCTGGCCAGTGATACTCTGGGCAGGGTTAACAGTACAATACCATTAAATGTCCAAAAACAATTAATGATATGAGCTAACTTAAGACTGGGGTCTGACTGTTCATAAAGTTATTATAAGCAAGACTGGCTAGTGGCTTCGTGATACGCCAACAGCTTATGCGCATACATAAATGGCCAACTTATGCGCGCATAGGCGCTATGCGATCTTCGTGAAACGCCCCACTCGTATCTAGTTTACTACAAACTATTTACAGTTCCGTAAATTAATTGCACACTGACTGGGGGAATATATAGCAGAAAAGACCCTTCTGTTTTACTACATACTAAAAGCAGTGATTTTATTCAAGGATTAGCAGTGTTTTGTCCATACCAAGAGGTTAAGAAAAAATTGTGCGCCCTCACAAATGAAATAGCAGGTGGAAGTGTTGAAGTGATGTTATGACTTTTGGAGTGGTAAAGGACATTGTTCATATAAGCGAAACCGATTTTAATGGCCCGCCATAAGTTTTGACGGATCAAGGGTTCTCGAGCGCAAATCAAAATCGACGTAAATAACCGTCGCAAGGGCTGCAGACATTGAAAAAAATAATGCGGTATAACCATTTTGCGCTGAAATCGACGCAATTTCAACACAAGCAAATAGTGTTCGTAGTTGGCGCACAGATAGTGTCCCGTTGATAACAGCTCACAGTTTACATCAATGTCAGCTAGAATACTTTTTTGTCGGTAAACCCACATGTTAAAAAGTTCTGCCGATCCACCAGAAAAAACTACAACAATAACGTCCAAAAGTAATGTGTACGTGAAAATTTTAATGTCGTTTTGCATACCCAGATACCGTACTCGCCGAAAATTAATACGGCGTAATTTTATAACTGTCAGGATGACTGTAAACGCCAGCGCAACGTAATAAGCACCTGTGAGCGCTATTTTAATAATCGCCGGCACACCTGTAGTTCCGTTAAATTCATAATACCAGAAAAAGGCAAAACTGATGATTAAAATCGCTAAAATTGTCAAAATGTAATGCAATTTTCGCAACTGCAGTCGATAACGCGTCGGATACGCCACTGCGACGTACTGCAGTCCAACGAGAAAACCAATGGTCATTTGTCCAACGAAATAGGGAACACCTACAAAACAGTCAAGCAAAAAACTGGAAATCGGACGGTCAAAAACGCGCAAAAAAAGCTCCACCACCCAAACTGCATCTTGCCATAAATCGGTTGTAATCAGAATGACAACGGCGTAGTAGCGTTTCCACGATAGTTGGCCGGTGGTAAAGAAATAAAGCGAAAAACATAACAGGAAAAAAGCAGCAATAAATGCTAACGAGTTTGTGGCGATTGCGAATCGAATATAAAAATGGGCAGCGTAATGTCGCGTTGAGAGTAAAAGTTCACGTTCCAAGTCTAGTAGTTTGATTACTGAGTCGCAGTTATTGCATGTAAATGAGAAATTTTGCATGATTACATCTCATTTGTATTTTCAATTCATCCTACATTTAGACGTAACTGTAGATTACACAAATACCGGTGCAAATCTTTAAGAACCAAAACGGGAAATCTGCAATAAAAATATTTAACGCCAAAAAGCAGACTCCCATCATTACGGACTGTACTTTTAGTTTATGAACTGCTTAAAAATTATGCTTAAAGTGGCTTCATTTTCATGCACATAATACATATTACATACCAACTTCAAATCTCAATAGTTAATACCCCCCTTTAATCAGTAAAGACCTCATGTGGCGATTCGTGGCGATCCAAGGCGAATTGGAGGTTAGCCACTAGCCATTAGCCAATTTCACTGTTGCCGCGATAGCATTAACGCTTTTCCATAGAGTATAATAAGGCTCGATTCATACTTACAGCCGTATGTCGGTTCAGTCCGCAAAATGACGTCACTAGCAGCCTCATGCAGTGGATCAGCCAGCTCCTGTTACGTCATTATTTTTACGCGACGGCCTCAGCCGCCGCGTGCGTATATACTATAGTGCGAAACCTCAATTTGCACGTATCTGCTCTCAGTGTGTTAGTTACTGTGTAACAAGTAGGCCCCAAAAGGGGCAAGGTTCCTTCCCCGGTGTCTACCTTTCAGGTTTAAATGAATTTGTTCTCTATTTCATACTTACCGTAAGCTGCTATACCTACTTCGTATCTTACTCTACTTTATAACTAGCTTATTCTAACTTAATCTGAATACGTAGTACGTACAAAAAAGTGCTGCAGGATGTTAAGCATCCCGCTGCACGAGCCATTTGGCTCAAAAGTGACACTTTGATCTGAGCTGAGCAAATCAGCTCTAAGAACAAGAAGCGATAAACACTGTTTTCTAATGGCTCTTATATACTGCTGGTGAAACATCCCGGTGCCGATTTTGAAAAAGTACATTGTTGCAGCAGTGTACATCGATTATTGATTTTTCTGCATATACGCAGACAAAAATCAGCAGCCAACTCCCAGGCTGAAAACACACACAAAACATATAGGCTATGCAGCCTGCTCAGCAGTGTTTAACGCTGCGAACAGTTAGTTTCAAAACAATAGTTCCTTCTCTAGAAGAAACAAAAATTCGCAGGTCCTAGAAATACGTTATTTGTGTGTGCGTGTGTGTTCATCAGGGGCCGTATTCTCAAAATTACCTGCAGGTAAATTTAGGCTAACTTTACCCACAGGTAAAGTGAAGGTAAAGTCGTATTCTCAAACACTGACTAAAGCCAACGTGATAGCTATAGTTTCCTTTAATATTCTGGTCGGAAAGGTGCTTTATCTTGTTTCGCAGCTAAAGTTAATGTATTGTGCAAATTTTTAACCTCAACCGTTGATGTTAACCTTGTTTTCAATTTTAACTTAACCTTTACCCACAGAATTAACTTTACCTTCACCTTACCTGTGGGTAAAGTTAGCCTAACTTTACCTGCAGGTAATTTTGAGAATACGGTCCCATGTGTGATAATCTTGAATCTCAGCAGATAGCGTAGTTATACGTACACTGATTACGATGCTGGAATATTGATATGCTGGGTAAATTTGTCATGTGCAGAAAAATTTTGCACACAGTGGGCTGTGTAATATGACGAAACCCCTTGCGACAATGCTTCCCAGACTGTTTATCAGCGCGTCGGTAACCGAAAGCTCCGAGGTGCAGAAGTCGTTGTCGGTCGGCTATGCATGCCATTGCGCCATCATCGCCAACGGCTCAATTAATGGAGCAGCTGACATTACAACACGCAGTTTCGAACAGATGGTTTAACTTTGTGTTTTCGAAGGGGTTGTATTGAAACTGCTTATCAAGAACGGTTATGTTTTTTTATACTTTTGAAAATTGTCAAGGTTCTGAAAGCAAGATGCAGCTCAACATGCTAATTTTGGTGCCGCGTTCTATATTCGAAGAACATCCTCGGTACATGTAGTTGGGGGGGGGGATGGGGGGGGAAGACCCCCCCCCCAAAATTCGGTCCCGGGGGAGGGAGGGGGGGTCCCGCCAGGGTGGAAAGAGGGGGGAGGGTCCCGGCGAGAGTAAAATTTAGGCCAAAATTGGAAAAAATTAGCATTTTTTGTAAAATTTAAGCGATTTTTCCCAAAATTTCCGCCAATAATTGTCAAAATCGGTGTTTTTTAGTCAAAAAAGGTAAAAATTGCGTCATTTTGGGGAGGGAGGGGGGTCAAAAATGAGTGGACGCAGGGGAGGGGGGGTCCCACCAAGGGGGGGAGGGGTACCCAAAATTTCGGTGCTGTTACATGTATGGTACTCTACCTAAGCATGTCGAAATACATAGAATCTATCCAAAATTGGTTCAACTTTACTCGCAAGCCGTGCTTGTTTCGTCATATTGTCTGCTGAACGGACATACGGCTGTAAGTATGAAATGAATCGACTCAAAACAGCAATCTGTCAGCTATCGCTGTGGCTATAGCAGCTTGTATTGAGTAAACGTCAATGGCAATGCCGCTATAGCCAAAATCGTCAGGGTGTGATAACCAATTTGTTACATGAAAATAATAGTTTTCAAAATAGCATTGCATTTAACCATCGGACTACACAGAAGGTCTCAACTTTTAAGGGAGAAAAATAAAAATTGAAATAAAACCAACCACACAATTCAAGCTGTTATTTGGTTGGATGATGGTACTGTAATTCAAGTAGGGCAAAAAAGTTTAACTTTAACTTAAACTAAAAAAGTTAGGGGTGAAACTCTAACTTTAACTTAAACAAAAATACCCTTACTTTAACTTTAAATAAAAGTTATTTTAAAAAAGTTATATAAAAGTCAGTGATTTTGGACTTACTTTAACTTTAACTTAAATTACCCCCTGAGCCTTACTTTAACTTTAACTTTAACTTAAATGAAATTGGCTTAACTTTTTTGCCCTAAATTCAAGTGCCAGTTTTAGTTTTGTGGACCGCTAGTGCTAGTTTCTGGGATAAATAAACTTTTTCAAAAAGAAAGTAAAATAAAACATTTAATGAAAATTAAAATTAAAACCATAAAACACTAAAGTTATTTTAACGCACTGTGATTTGCGTGATTTTTGCGGCTGAACGAACAAAGGATAGGCCTTAGGCTGAACAAGGAGCTCAAAATCCGGTTGAGCTGTGGCATTGAAAGAAAACCCGTAAAAAAGTCTGCACTTCAAGTCTAAAGCAATCAAACAGACTTACTGGAATCAAAAAATGCTTGCTAATCTTCCGCTTAGCTTCACACAATCACAAACAACACGTTTTCATATTGACTCTAAAGGCGCTACGGTTAGCAGCGTCATTACAAGCATTACCTATTTTTTATCTGTACTGTAGGTTTTTCAAATGTGTCAAAACTGTTAAAAAACAATTAGATATACATACAACACTACTGGGAAAAAGCTTGATACTTCAGGTATGACGTTGCTAAGCAAACAAACAGGAAGTTTTGTAAATGTTGTAGCTTTTGTAAACTTTAATTTGACTATATCAGCATTACGGAGAAATCAAAGCATGATTAGGGCATGATAAAAAACTTTGTTTTCTTTTTAGGCTTACGTATATATTGATTCTTAAGCCTGTTTCACACGAGGTGGATTTTCAAGGGGACTTTCCCCATGGGGATCCCCAAGGGGATCCCCGTGGGAGTCCCCACGCGTCCCCACGGGGATCCCCGAGGGGACGCAAGGGGAACGAAGGGGATTTTGCTGGGGACGCGTGGGGACGCATGTGGATCCCCTCGGGGATCCCCATGGGGATCCCCTTGGGGAAAGCCGTTCACACGAGGCAGATTCTCGCGGGGATTCTTGCGTGGAATTTTAAACGGCCTCCCAGTACGTAGTATAGTTGTGGTGGTTGTATATTGATTTTTGGACTATCCTAGCATCTTTGCAGAGTATTATTTATCCATATGTTAAAATATATGTTATATGCAAATTAATTAATTATATTTATTATTTTCTATTAAATTTTAACACAGTAATGGCACAAAGCCATATCTACGCGGTGTATGAGAACACTAACGTCTACTATATGTTCAAAAACAGCTATAAAAGGCCTGAAAAACGTTAACAACAGAATATTCAAGCAGCGTGTGAAATTATATGACTCACGTGACTTTATTTGATTGGCCACTGCATGTGGATCCCCTTGAAAAAACGCTCGGAGAGCGATAAGCAAAATTCCCCATGGGGACCCCCAGGGGGATCCCCCTGGGGATCCCCATGCGTCCACAAGGGGATCCCCCTGGGGATCCCCCTACGTTCCCACGCGTCTCCTTGTGTCCCCAAGGGGATCCCCATGGGGATACCCTTGGGGACGCGTGGGGACGCAAGGGGATCCCCTTGGGGATCCCCCTGGGGATCCCCTTGAAAATCCACCTCGTGTGAAACAGGCTTTATCTGTGATTTTTAAACTAATTTTTTAAACTTAAGGTGGTACATAGTTCCATAATCGCAGTGACCCATTTTTCAGACAGATTTATACATTATGAGTATTTTCTTAAACTACACCAGAAAACACCCAGAGCATTTTTTATGTGGTGCAAAATACCATGGTTAAGGCTAGCTACCGCGTTGGCTTACTGAACTGTAAGCCAATGGAGTAGCTAGTCTTAACGTCGGATTTTATCAGCGATTAAAACGTGATAGTAGACAGATTTGAGTCTTGTTGCAAAAAATTGTAGCCATTTTATTCCTGCTTTACTGGTTGTTCTGAAAAAGAGCTTTGCAAATAGCCTCATGTATGAAAACTGCGATTCTGGAACTACCACCTTAAAGGAATCATATGAAAATCTTCTGAAGAGAAAATGTTTGCCCTCCAGCGAAATTTAATTCATAATTTCCAATTGCTACTGATCTCGATACTAAAATAATTGCTAATCTGCTACCATGTGCGTTTGAGATAAAATATGCCGAAATCTGCAAAAAATTGAATTGGTTACCCACCATTGTGAAGTTTGCCAATTCAATTTATCATGCAGATGTGACATGAAGATTCTACATATACTACATTACACCTCGATTACATTATATTATATTACCTCGATTAAAGTCCCAATATACAATGGGTTTTATTGTTTCGTGAACATCTAAACTGGGGCTTCATTTAAGGTGGCGCTCCGAATAACTTCCATGACTTTATTATCTTTATTATAAGTCGACGTATGGTCTAGCTAGGATAACTGTCGTTTAAAAATATTAAAGCCTGCTGGCTGCTACAAAGCTCTTTTTTTGAGTAAGTGTCATGTTTCTGCTGCCGTGTTCTAATTTTTTATGACCGATTGAATTTTTTATTTTTGCCAAAGCGCACTATTTTTCAAACGGCATAACTAAGTGAAACTTTGTTCAAAATTTACGATCTATGGCTTAAACTATAATTATATTGCCGAGGTATATCTTCTCTCATAATTTTAGCTCAAAATACACTAGTTTTTGTAAAATTGATCAGTTTAAAAACGCTGCAGAGTTTTACAAAAAACAAAAATTAATATTTTCGAAGAAGGTTACACCTACATCAACATATTTTCTAACTTCAAGTCAAATTCCACAATACAAAAACGTGGAGGAGAGCTATCACAAAACAAAAAATGGCTATTGCCGATCATAAACGCAGGTCTGCCCACACAAACGATAGTGTCAAGAAATAGATCGTAATTTGAGAAAAGTTGAAGAAGCCAGAAAGTAGCTAACGAAAACTATAAAATACATAGGTTCAACAAAACTACACGTTACATATATCAAACGAAAGCTAATTCACTGCTGAACAACCTTTCTTCAAGAGCAAAGTCCTAAAAACGTGACTAAAAACTTTTACAGCCCAAAGTCAGTTATTCGGAGCGCCACCTTAAGGTGGGGCTTTTTTCCTGCCGCCACCTCAGTGGCGGCAGGACTTTATATTGCTTTTCGTTTTGTAATTACATGTGTGCATTGTTCTGCATCAAAATACGGTTAAAGTATCGGGTTATATAGTAAGCATAGGGCTTTGTTAAACTTTGAATAGATTTTTTGAAATGTTTTGACTTGAGTTTTGAAATGCTTTGACTTACTTTGATGAGTAGTTTTTTGCCGAAAAGTGCCCATCCGTGGAGGGGGGGGACTACGTTTTTTCCATTAATAACTTTTTGTTCGTTCCGTTTTGTATTTTAATTTTTTTAACAAATTAAATTACAAAGTTCGAGAACTAATCAAATAATAAATTTTAATTAGAATAATTAATACGTTGCAAGTGAACCTACATAGAACCCTCATTCTCTAAATTGCGGCATTGCATAAGTAAGTGTATGGTACAGTAGGCCCGTTAGAGTATTTAAAGGGTTTAACGATAGGCATTGGATGAGTAAGTTAGTGGGAAGTAAGATAGGCCCGATAGAGATTTACGAAAGCTCAGCATGCCCAGTAGCTGAAATGGTAGAACTGGCATCCATGGTGGCTCGAATCCCAATTGGGTCGTTCAAATGAGTTCAAATACCGTTCCCAAGTCGGGTGAAATATTATATAACCGTGTTTTCGCAAAAGATAGCTAGTTTTGACTATTTTAGGCGCAAAAAATTTCATAATTTTTAGATAATAAATTTGAAAAAAAAATTAAAATTTAAAAAAAAAAATAAATAAAATTTTAGATAAAAATCTCATAAATTTAATAAAAATGACTATATTTATGAGCACATCATAGAAATTTTGGTTGAACCCTTGCACCAAAATAGAAAAACCAGAGGGGGTCTCGTTCCCTACCCCCTTCGCCCTTTACCCCCGTGTTAAACTACACATAGCCCGATTCATACTTTTTCTTATCCATGTAGTTTTGTCCTTTAGCAGTTCTCAGAAAACTACCTGAGCCATTTTTTACACGAAGAAAGAGTGGGCGGGTCAAGTGCAATTAGTAAGGGAAAAATTAGACGAAACGATTCTGTCAATGCTTCACAGTAGCTGACCAAAAGCTGTTCCTGTCCGTATGTTCTTAAGGCCAAGTATGTACGTATATATGAACGTGGCTTATCAGTGCACCATATGTATATAACACACCTGAATTGTAAGATCGTACCACGTTAGACGGTCTCAATACTTCTTTGTTTTGGTTAGACTTTTTTAGTTTTTTAGACTTCCGGTTAATTTTTTTTGTTAGACTTTAGTCTAGGCGGATTCATGGCTCTGCGGCCCGGCCGCAACTGTGCACCACAAACTTTACGTTCTGGTGTGGCTCAAAGTTTATTTGCTGCTGCCTTTTTGCCTAATTTTAGGGCCACCAGACTACATTTTCTGCAAGTAAGTTTCAGTTATTCCAGTACTATACGATTGTACCTAAATGTAGACAGAAATATTTTTTGGCGAAGAAAACAAAAAAGTTGAAATCTTTACAAAATCTCATTTAATCTACAAAGGTTTGCGACCATATCTTCATCATTAGACCATTTTCTATTGTAATAAACGGACTGGACCAGAAATTTTGGTGTGAACTGTGGATATCGGACTAGAGTAAAATCATGCCAATTGCTTTTTAGTCAAAACCCATTCTTGAACTATCAACAGTCTTACTGGATTTAACATACATGCGTAACAGTAGCGTGCATCGTTACATAAGTCCGTTTAGTTCGACTTAACATTTACAAGCTTAAAAGTCAAGTCTGTTTAGTCAAGTTCAATTAGGCATTTTTAAGTGTTTCAAACAGTTTTGTTAGACTTACATACACTCGTTTAATCCGGTAACTGAGTGTTTTACTTGTGCATTTATATTTACAAATTTAATCCATCGGATTAAATAGCTTAGTTTAATCTAGTCTTTTAACTCATGCACCAGTCCAAGTGCATGTGCATGACTTCTGCGTTTTTGAAAGGGTGTATGGTGATTTGATCAGCTTGCTCTTTGAACTGTGGTATATCCGAATCGGCCTCGTTCCAGTTTAGCTCAGGCTCATCGATAATCGATAGATCTTGGGTCGATTCTGAAACACAGACGCCTATATAGGTTTTAGTTCGCCCACATATGTAACTTATATACATGCTGGGGTCAGGTAAAAATTGTTTTTTTTTCATTTTACTACGGTTGGCACATTAGAATATTTCGATTAAGTTGGTTAAGAGAATATACAAGTTGTTAAGTGTGAATGAATCTAGTAGATATGAAGCTAGTGTACTTATTATTCATCAACCAAGACCATCTAAATGTGTAAAGTGACAATGATCTAAGCTTGCTAAACAACCATATTGGGGGGGTGCTGGTACATTAAAGGACGCGACACCCCCAAATCGAGGTTTCGTTGGGAAGGACCCCTCCTGTCAGTACTACAGTATGATGATGTACTTGACAGTTCTGCTTACCACTGCTGTTGTCGTCTAAGCTTGTAGCAAACCGTGAGTTTTCAGTTGACCCTGCGGATCCCATATCGATATATGATCACTAATCAGCTGTTTTTATTAGTCAATAGTTTACATCTGTAGTTCTGTGCTTAGCTTATAAGCATGCACTTTGTAACTTTTCCCAACATTCTCATACTGTTATTTCACCTTATGTGGCTTTCTAGAATGATCCTAGGTTTAGTATATTTATATACCTGAGAATGTAGAGCCATAAAACGATTTATTAGGTTTAGTAAATTGCCTTGCAAGCTGTTACATCAGTGTATGCTTCGAAAAATAGCGTTGCTGCTAGAATTTGTTCTCCATAGTGTTGTATGTAGTTTGGCAAAATGTCGGTATGTGCCCAAGATGTGTTTTGTGGTTTTGGATATATTGAGTGGTTAAGCTGGGGCTGGGGTCATACTTGTCCGTAAGAATGTCCGTTTGTCCGAAACTGTTGGGCTATGATGATTATATACTTTACGGTCAAGCATGTATTTATGAGGAGGGGTGGGGGACCTGTTTCGTGTTAACGTAGCTTATGTAACTATTAGGCTCAATTCATGCATACTTACAGCCGTATGTCCGTTCATCCGGCAAAATTACGAAATAAACACGCCACAATCTGGGCCCGATTTATCGAAACAAAATGTTCGTCGTTAAAATTGTTCATTGTAGAAAATTTTGGATTGATCGAAACATTTTCAACGACAAACATAACACTAAATTATAGGACAATTGTTCGTCGTTGAGAAACAAATGTTCGTCATTGAAAAATCAAATGTTCGTCGTTGAAAAACAAATGTTCGTCGTTGAAAAACAAATGTTCGTCGTTGAAGAACAATTGTTCGTCGTTGAAATAGTTTCAACGACGAACATTTGAACAGAGCTCGAGACGTCCGTTGAAATGTTCACCGTTGAAAATTTTTTTCAACGATGAGCTTTGGTCGAAGAACAAAAATAAATACAAGCACAGAAATAATCATGGAGCGTTTATTAGTATTAACCAACGTTCTAAAGTGTCATAAAAACGTTCTAAAAGACTAAAGCTCATCGTTGAGAAATTTTTCAACGACGGACATTTTTCAACGACGAACATTTTTGTCCTATAATTTAGTGATATGTTCGTCGTTGAAAATGCTTCGATCAACCAAAAATTTTCAACGACGAACATTTTCAACGATAAACATTTTCAACGACGAACATTTAGTTTCGATAAATCGGGCCCTGATCTAATGCACTAATGGTGGTGTGATTATTTCGTGATTTTGCCGGCTGAAGGGACAAACGGCTGTAAGTATGAAATGAATGGAGCCTAAAATATAAATACATTGGGGCAGACGTCTTAAACATATAGCTACATATTCGCAGTCATCGGACTAATAGTGGGTTCATAATTAATAGTTGTGTGGGGCGTATCGGATCTGCACGAAATTTTGACGCAGATACGATTCCAATTGCTTATACGCCACCTCATTACAATCGCTGGTGCTGGTATGGACTTTGCAGTCGTAGCCTAGTTGATTCGAACGTAAAAACCTATTCACACGAAAGCGCATCAGCGAGCGCATTCTATAATATAAATGTTGACACACGCACACTGCCTACTGCTTTTTGTGAAATAAGCAGCAGGAACTGTGACAATTCTAATCATAGAATTAGCCGAATCATAGAATGAGCCCGCTCATGCTCCATGCAATGCACCCTCGTGTGAATAAGCCTAAGGATCGACCCTTCAGTGTCTTAGTGATGTACATATCATGGGGCCAATTCCTTTGCCGGATTAAACGGACTGGACTTATTTTAGTCCGAGGTTTTGAAATGGCAAATTGGGTTAAACGGACTAAACGAGTTAAAATAAGTCAGCGGCTTAATTTTAGTCTGACCCCATTCCAAAACTACCACTGGACTTAACGGATTTAACATGCACGCTTAGCATTAGCTTGCATAGTTAAGTCCGTTTAGTCCAATTAAAAAGCAGCGCGCCAAAAGTTAAGTCCGTTTTGGTTTTGGAATGGCATTTTTCAGCATGATTTTTAAACCGTTTAGTCCGATTATATTTCACCCTTTAATCCGGTACAGTGTTGTGTTTCAGTTGATGCAAGAGGTGAACCACCTGCTGGCCGCGTACCGCCAACTGCTGCTGCTGCTGGGCAGTTCCAGTCAGGACACGCCGCAGCTCAGGCAGGACATCACCACCACCAGACAGCACTGCCTCCGATGCTGCGACACTGCCAAAAACTATGTCCTCCCGCAGCTCAAATCGTACGAACACCAACACAGGGCTGCTAATAGTTTGACAAAAAACGGTTGCGCCCACACATGTGCAGCTAAGGAATTCTGGGGGGAGGGGGTGCGGAGCGACTTTTCCGGCCGATTTTGCTTCGTGAGCCACAGTGTTTTGCTTTGTGAGCGACCTTCAAAACATTGTGGGGGAGACCGGATCTGTCTGGGGGGGAGCGAGGTCGGGTTGGGGGGGGGAGCGAGGTCGGGTTGGGGGGGGAGCGAGGTCGGGTTGGGGGGAGCAATCCCCCCCACGCCCATTTATGGTTGCGCCACTTCATTGTTTTGCTTATTGCTGAAGTGACTATTCTCCTCCTCCTATGGATCGAGAATATTTGTACTTTGTTGGGACTGTGTTATATCATTTAGCATTTTTCAGCTAGTAGCAAAAAATGAAGTGGTGCAACCGTTTTTGTCAGACTTTAGTCAAATATTAGGAACCTTGTCAAATTTGTAAACGTTTTTATAAGTTTGAAACAATTAGTTTTAACACTTACAAACGACATTTTGACAAGGTTTCGTGATGGCGCAGGTGTATTATGTATATAGGCGGGGTGTCAAGGGCGCAAGCTTCCCTCAAACTTGACCTGTCAGAAAAAGCCCCCTCCTTGTGATCATACATTTCAGTCAGTACTCTGTAGACCATCATTTTATAAACGTCTCGTTTTACACTGATTTTCGATCTGTATATGGCTTTGAACGAAAACTTGTAACAATATGCACTGAAGCCCAATTAATTTATTTCACAGATATTTCATTTTCTGGTATTTTTTCTCGAGAAATTCTGGTTGACTTACATATTATATTAGCATCACACGTTATTTTTGACGTAGCAAGATTTGACATTACAATTACGCACCGTATTAGCGCCGGGACTAATTTGGTATGTTTCCTCGTGTTAATAGACGCGGAACTATTAGTTTTGTTTTCAATATCATTTATTAATTATTAATTAAGATCTGTGATTTGTTGTGATTTTAGCGAGAACGTGGAACAAGGGGATTTCACAAAGCAGGCCACCCAATTTATTGGAGCCATGAACGCTTTCGTTCTGGAAATGAAAAGATCCAGGGCTCTGCTCTGTTCCTTCCCACAAGGTTACAGTCCATTCATACTTACAGCCGTGTCCGTTCAGCCGGCAAAATTACGAAATGTTCACGCCGCTAATAGTGTATAAGATCAGGAGCCTGTTGCTCAACTTTTTTTGTTTGTAACAATTGTAAGTGCAAAATCAGGTGATTCGTAAAATCAAGAGTACATAATAGTGTCTCATTCTTTATAGAAGAAGAGTGATACATTCTCCTTTCTGCCTGTGTTATAGCGCAGGCAGATGCGCTGGTCGTTTTGAAGCCACATGTTGCCGTTTTATGCAACATGTGGGTAGCCAATCAGAAGCGAGCTTTGCTTCTGATTGGCATGCGCCTGTGCACGTGCTCCAATCAGCACGCAGGCGGCCTCACGTGCTATTGCCTGAAAGTTGTCAAAAAACCTTTAACTTACCAGTTAACATCATAGTCAGCACATACTAGCAATAATCCCTAAAAACGGTGATAAAAATGTAGGCAAAATACAATTCGGGGCAAAAAAAACAAACCCCCCCCAACTCGACCGATCATGGCAAAATTTAACACTGAAATGCCTGTAATGGCGGCCAGTGTGCTGATTGGAGCACGTGAGGCCGCCTGCGTGCTGATTGGAGCACGTGCACAGGCGTCTAGCCAATCAGAAGCATAGCTCGCTTCTTATTGGCTAGCCACATGTTGCATAAAACGGCAACATGTGGCTTCAAAACGACCAGCGCATCTGCCTGCGCTATAGGCAGGAAGAAGAGTGTCTCACTCTTCTTCTATAAAGCGTGAGACACTA
>JASANF010013971.1:0-11473 GCA_030248245.1 Trissonchulus sp. WLG1_4
ACTACATAAAACTTTCCAAACGCGTTGCCTATATGCTTGGATTCAACACTACATTGCTTAAATCGCAAGAATGTCCCAGCGAAACAACCCCAGTGGAAATGTGGGGTGTTGAACGTACGTTACCTCTTGAACATATACCTTACAGAGAACATAATTCAACTGCTAAGAATGCACCTGATATGAAAGCAGGGTTTTATTCAATGTTTATATATTGTGATATAGTATCCCCTCAAATTGTTGGCAATGTAACAGCACCTTTGCTACGAGTTGTGGATGTAGAAGGAAAGCATGGAAGTATCATTACTAAAATTTATGATAATCCACATTATGTACCAGTGCTTAAGAAAGAGTTTGACAGTATAAAAAATCAATATAAGTACTGATTCCGGAGAGTTAGTAAAATTTTATTTTGGTGAAATCTTTGTTAAGCTACACTTTCGTAGAGCAACATGAGACGAATATATTATCCAGAATCAATTACAACATGGGAACAAAACTTGCTACAAACTGGTGGGGGTATGTATGCTGGTGTACCGTACTAAAGAGGAGCGGGAATAGGTAGTTTTTTAAAAGGACTTTTTCGCACAATATGGTCTACTGTTAAAAAAATAGGTGTACACGCTGAAAAAGAAGCACTACACACAGCAAATGAGGTTGCAGGAGATTACTTTCTTGGTCGCAATGTAAAAAAGTCTATAAAAGACAAGGGGGAAAAAAGCTCTTGGTAGAACTATTTCAAAGTTGGGTGGTCATATGCAACAAGGACGAGGACTTGGTTGTAGAAAACGTCAAAAAAGCATAAAAGCACTTAAAACCATTAAAAAGTACAAACGCAAGAAAGATAATTTCAATGGCTAAGCAAGTTGATGAAACATCTTTACCTGGGTTCAAAAGTGAACTCAATCTTTTTACCACACCCGCTTCTCAAGTAGCTATAGAAAAAGGGTACTGGGCAGAATACTTTCCTCAAAATCCTATAACTAATTCAGGTCCTTATCGATTTTACGATCCAAAGATACGTTTATGATTGATTTAAATAAAAATTATCTATTCTTAAAATTGAAAATTTTAGCTGTTGTCGATGATGAAAATGATGTCAATAATCAAGTAGTTGTTGCTCCTATTAATTTAATTGGGAAAACTTTTATTGAAAGATTAATTGTAAAATTGACAGATAAAGAAATTTATAATTCTGGTTCACTTTTTGCTTACCAATCCTATCTCGAAACACTGTTACATTTTGGCTCAGATGCAAAAAAATCATCTACAGCTATCTATGTATTATAAAGACAGAGCCAATGAATTCGACAATATTAATGGAAAAGCAATGCATAATCGAGGCGAGCCTTTTTTAAACGGTCAATCTGTAGAACTGATGGCTCCGCTTCATTGTGATTTGTTTAAGCAAGAAAGATATCTTTTGAGTGATTGTGAACTTAGCATTGAAATTCATCGCAAACAAATTTTGTCTTTTTTCACATGAAGATAGACACTTTAAAATCGTGGCAGAAGATTTGCGGTGGTACGTTTGGAAAGTAAAACCACAAGAATTATTAAGTCTTGCTGTTGAAAATTTACTAAAAACAAATACAGCAAAATATCCTATAAGACGCATTAAAATGGTTACTAGACACTTAGCTCCTGGCTCTCAAACTATATTAAGAAAAGTTCTATATTTACTGGACAGCTGCGCAGGCGTGTATTGGTATTTATGATCAATTCAGAAGCATTTAATGGACACTTTCAGAAAAATCCTTTAAAGTTTGAACATTGTAATGTTACGAAAACGGCTATAAAGTACGGAGATGAATATTTTTCCAAATATCCGCTACGTTTTGATTGGGATGGTCACAACTATACATTTCCTTACATGTATATGAATGAAGGAAATGACGTTGCTAACACTAACAGTGGCATAGATGTATCATACTCAGACTTTAAAATAGGTTACACTGTTTTTGTTTTTGATTTAACTCCAGACAACGTTGATAGTGGTTCAAGAGGACCAAGATTTGTCTTAAAAGACGAAGCTTGTTCTAAATATAGAACAGCTAGCTTGTATGTTATATCTGTTTTGAAAAATACAGTGCAATAAGTCAATAACTAAGATGCACGCCTACAGCAGTGCAATAACTAGATTCTAGATGCACGCTGTGAATCTAGCAGCGTGCACTTAGTTATTGACGTTAGTTATTGCACTGTTTTTTCAAGACAGGTATGATATAAAGACAGTTATTGCATATTTTTAGGCAATGACCAAACTTACGGACTAAACTAATCTGAATAAACTTCCAGACGCTTAATAGTAAATTCCACCCGGTCACTGGTGCTTTAATACTTAACCATTTATCTTTAAAAAATTACTTGTGCAATTGAAGTAATGCACTTAATGTTAAAACGTACTTATGAGACGAATTGTGACAAATTACCAGCATTTTGTAAAAAAATTACTGGTGCTTTTGATAGTAGTGCATTTAATGATACTTAAGCAGCCAAAATTTATTCGGACGGGCAAAAAATTGTTTTTTTACCAGTATTTCAGAATCAATAATGCATTAAGCGTTACTATACCTAAAACGTTTATCGCTTGACGTTATGTGGAACAAGAAATCTTAAATGACAATTTAAACTTACTTATGAGACAAATCGAGACAAATTACCAGCATTTTGTAAAAAAATTACTGGTGCTTTTGACAGTAATGCATTTAATGATACTTAAGCAGCCAAGTTTTATTCGGACAGGCAGAAAATTGTTCTTTTTATTATTATTTTAGTGTCAAATAATCTGTAAGCCTATTTACTCCTGCGTAGGGTTGTTTAAGGTGGTAGTTACGTTTTCGAAGTTTTTGCAATAATTCAAAAGTTACTTGACCGAATATAATCAAACTTGGCACGGACATTGCGAACGTAAATAGCAATATTACAGCTAATTTTGACATTGATTCAAACTTTTACGGCTACTTTATAGCTAAAACACTGGATTTTTTGTGTATTTTTTGAGGACTTACAAAATTGTATGCAAATTTTTGTGGCTCTTACAATATTCATAAAAGCCATTCAAAAAAGGTCTAACCCAATTTATTTTAAGAATATTTTCAGCTAAAATATGACTTATTTCTGTTAGTCGTTCTAGGCGATCTGTAACTTTGAAGTTTTTTATCTCAATTCTGACTTCTCATGCCAATATCACAAAATACCAATAACCACTTTGCACAATAATTTACATGTACATAGTCCCCTATGCATCTATTATACCTGCAAAATTTGGTTAGTATATGTCACAGCAGCCACGAGCATTGGCAGTGTTAATAAACCCCTTCAAAAATTGCAAATTTTCATCAGTCTCCTGAAACGTCATTTGTAAAACTTTTGTCCGCCATTTTTTCAACGGGTACGGGAAAACTGTGCTTAATGTAATATTAGCTGACCCCAATGAGGCCCTATTTAACTGAATTAAAATTTTTTTAAAAATCCGTCATTTCTGAGCACAATGAGTGATTTCAGTTGAAGTAACCAATATCCTGTTCCGTTCATAAGAATGCGAAGACAGCTTATTGGACAGTAGCCAACTAAATTTGCCCTATACCTTTTTCGAATTGAGTGAAAAGGTTGATTATTTTTTTAGTTACAGCCTACCAAAGTCATAAAAACTGCCGTTTCTTGACTTTTTAGAAAAATTTGAGGCAAACTTTTGCTTACTGTAAAAATCTGCTAAATTATTACGTTTAGTTAAGCATACCAGCAGTTTCGTAACACATCAACGTGCCTTTGGTATAAATTGCGTAATTGTATGCGGAATTTTTTTCCACAGTAAGGAAATAACGAAATACGGGGAAAAATGCATAAAATTGAGCTGATGAGCTTCACCAAAATAGTTGGCGTGCACACTATGAATAACAGTGACTCTTGAAAAATTGTAATTTTGTAAAAAAAAAGTTGATTAATAATATGCAAAAGACCGCTTGTAAATTGATTTAGTAATTGCTACAAAATAGAGCATTTAAAAAAGCTGCGAAAACGTAACTACCACCTTAAGGTGGTAGTTCCAGAATCGCAGTTTTTTTACATGAGGCTATTTTCAAAGCTCTTTTTCAGAACAACCGGTAAAGCAGAAATAAAATCAGTACAATTTTTCGAAACAAGACTCAAAACTGTCTACCATCACGTTTAATCACTGATAAAATCCCACGTTAAGACTAGCTACCCCATTGGCTTACAGTTCAGTAAGCCAACGCGGTAGCTAGTCTCAACCATGGTATTTTACACCAAATAAAAAATGCTCTGGGTGTTTTTTGGTGTAGTTTAAGGAAATCATAGTCTCTTTACTCGTAATGTATAGATCTGTCAGAAAAACGGGTCACTGCGATTATGGAACTACCACCTTAAGTTATGAGAATTTGAATCAGTTAAAGTTACTTTGTAATGTGCACACCGCAACTAATTGAACTGGCACGTAAAACAAACGTGCATAAACCTGTGTGCTGCGAGCACTCGTTCATGCACTTTGCTCTTCACGTAACAGTACGTATAAATTGCTGGCCGTTCCATTCGAAAATTTGGCTAAATTCACCAGAATCGTCCAATTGTTGACCAAATTTGAACTTGGCCTTAATTCAGGCTTGGGCTTAGGGTTAGGGCTTAGGCTTAGGCTTAGGTTGGAATTCACAACGTAACACTAAGGCCCGTATTCACATACTAAGTGCTATTCACATACTAACACTAAGGGTGGATTTCACAATGGTTTTGCTAAACCATGGTTTTACGTACGTTTTTATATGATTTGCACATAATTTCATTACGAAATATCATCTGAGTCGTTATGAATTTCGTAGAGTTTCTCAAACCATGGTTTTAGCTCAGCTGAAAATTCAGCAAAACAGAGACCTGCTGTGCTGCAGGTTTCAAATTTCAACTGCGCTAAAGTCATGATTCAAGAAAATCTACTAAATTCGTAACGAATCAGGTGAATTTCGCAATGAAATTCTGTGCAAATCATATAAAAAAATACGTAAAACCATGGTTTAATAAAACCACCTTTGTGAAATCCACCCGAAGTAATTGCTAAGTGTTAGCGCTTAAGTATGTTTAGTATGTTAAAAGTTCAAGTTTGTGAATAACACTTAGCGCTTATAAGCGCTAACACTAAGTGTAAACACATGTCAATACGGGCCAGTAACACTAACTTTGGGATTAGGTTGTGAATACGAAATTTAAGTGTTTAACTAACACTTTAAGTGTTTCACTAACTTTTAAGGGAAAAGTTAGTGTTAGGCCCGTATTCAAATACTAACACTAACGCTTAAACTTAGTGTTTGTTTACACTTAGGCCCGTATTCACAGTAAGTGTTATTCACATACTAACGCTAAGCGTTAGTGTTAGTGTTAGCGCTTCAGTATGTTTAGTATGTTAAACGTTTAATTTTGTGAATAACACTTAGCGCTTACATATAAGCGCTAAAACTAAGTGTAAACACTAAACACTAAGTTTAAGCGTTAGTGTTAGTATGTGAAAACGGGCCTGTGAATTTGGGGCTTAAGGCCGATTCACACGCTGCGATTTTCCTGCGATTCTTCCGCAGCGTTTTTGCCGCTGCGGCAAAACGCAGTTTGCCGCACGCAAAACGTAATGTCTGAACAGACGCAGCGTTTTTAGTGCGGAAAGCCTGCGTCTTGGTTTTGCCGCAGCGTTTTAAACGCGACTGCAATTCGACCTGCTAATCCTTTGCGTTTTGATGATACGGACGTGTTGGTTTCAATAGTTTTCGAGAAACGATTTGTCAATTTTTACGCGGCGGCCTCAGCCGCCGCGTATATACTATAGTGCAATCATCTGCTATGATTGCATGCAGTTCTATGTAGAACTGCTGGCAGGTCTCGAAAAACCATTGTTTGTGTGGGTGTGTGTATCATATTGTGTACGTAAGTATACTACATACATACGTAGCCTATGTAGCGACAAGCAACACTGTTTGTGCGAGCGTTTATCGGATCATACAGAACATGTCGGTACATAGTGCCAGTAACCTCATTGAACAGTGTTGTGACGAAACCTGTTGCGACAATGTTTCGCAGATTGTTGATTAACGCGTTGGAACCAGAAGATTTCAGATTTAAGATACCACTGCCAATCAACCGTGCGTGGTACGGCAGAAGTTGATGTCACTGAATTTTAGTGACCTGCAAGTATGCAAATAATGTAACGTTAGTACTGACTAAATAAAATTTATTTCTACTGAAGTACAATGTTCCTCCTGTAAACAAGCTTTTTCTCTTGCAGTTACAATATTTTCTAAGAGCATCTCTTTGTCACAAATGGGAGTATAAAACACAAGCCGCAAACGTAGTCCAAATTCTATGTATGTAACATATGTGGAATATATGAAGTTAATTGTGAAAGTGAATAGTCATCAAACTTTATACTGCGTCAGTGGTTGACACACTGCAGCTGCGGTTAGCAATCGATTTTTAGCGTGCATTATGTACATACGGAATTTTGCTAAAGTAACCGGAAAAGAACGCGATTGCGCGAGTGAAGATCACCAGCAGAAACAAATTTGCCCACATTATTTAATTCTTACATATGCAGATAAACATATCTATCAGGTTAAACAGTGCCATATAAGTTTTTCTAATATAGTAACTGTTTAAGCATAATTTCTGATATTGCTGGCTAGAAAAGGATATGATGGTGGTCATATTTAGTTATAATAATGGTGGCACTAAAAAATCTTCGTGCCACGTATTATATTCGAAGAATATCCTCAGCACTGCAAGCATGTCGCAACGAAATCTATCCAAATTTAGTTAAACTCTACTCGCAAATCGTGCTTGTTTAAATAGAAACAACGCAGCAAACTGGCATGCAAGACGCAATGCGGCCGCAAAGTTTGTTCAGACGGTGCGTTTCACTTGCGACCCCATGCGGTTTGCGTTTTGCGTGTGAATCGGCCTTTAGTATCAGGCTTAGGCTTAGGTTCAGGCTTAGGCTTAGTCTCAGGCTAGGGTACTAAAAAATCATAAAAAAAACTAAAAAAAATAATTCAGGAAAAATTCTGCCAGCTTAGCGCCTTAGCCTAGAGGATCCTGCCAGCTAAGCCAAGACAATGGCTTAAAAATCATAACGCACTCAAAACAATCCAAAAACAAAAATTGTGGCCATTATTGGCTTCAAAATTTTGCCTATGCTCACTCCCAAAAACACTAAAAATGCCATTTGCAAGGGGTCATAGCTCAGAAAATCCAAATTTGAGGATGGGGGTTCTATTACAAAAAATGCTTCCCTTACGGTGCTCTACTCCAAAAAAATAGGTTACACTATTCCCCCCCAACTGCACTTGATGATCACTTGTTAAAAACATGCTAAAAATGCACCCCCCAACTGCACTTGTTCCATCATTTTCAGTTATGCGCATAACTGAAATTATACTTTCAGTTAAGGTGGCGCTCAGGGGAACCGACTTTGGCGTTTAATTTTTTCACCGACATTTTTTACCATAATGTCTTGAAGGAAAGTTGTTCAGAATGAAAAGAGCTTTCATTTGATGTGCATATTGCGATAAAATTTTTTTTAATATTTTTTGGACGACTTTGTAGCGGCAGCATAAAAATTTTTGTTTTAATATAAACTGATTACTCATATCACTGAAATACGCGGTTTCTTAGCTTTAAAATGATGTATTAAACATAAGAATACGTTAAAGCTTTGCTGAGTTATTTAGCCGGGAAAATAGCAAATAAAAAATGAAAAACCTAAAAAGCTGATAAATCTTCGAAAATGTAAAATTTTTGATTTAATTTCCTAAAAAATTGAGTATGGCTTTTGGTAACTTTTTCAACGGAACTATGCAGGCCTAGGAAAGGTCTAATTTTTTAAAAAGTGAAACGTGTGGGCAAACCTCACATTTTTGCGCAGCGAAGTCGACTACTTTTTTTTGATCTAGCTCCCTGCTGCCAATTGGGATCGAGTTGAAATTTTGCACAATGAAAGAAAGAATATAAATGCAGACGTCGAATTTTTTCGATTTTAAATTTTTGGCTCTCAGCACTTTTTGTAGCCGCTCAAACACAACTAATTTTGGAAAAATGGATTTTTTGAAAAATCAATAATCGGAATCGAAAATCGAAGACATTTGACGTCTAGATTTTTGAAAGATCTTTTTAACGATACCAAGATTGTCAAAATCGGTTGAAGTTTCGCTGAGCTAGGTCAAAAACAAAATTATTGTGAATAGAAAATTCGACATGGTCATAAAATTTGACACATTCACATTAAAGTGCTGAACTGTATTGTAAATAGGTTTTTTGAAGTCTCTTTGATGTACAATTAAAGTGGTATTGCTACTTATTGCAAGAGCTTAGCGCCGAACATGAGTTTTGTTGCTGAGCGCTACCTTAAGCGTGTTAACTGAAAATATTTTCAGTTAACTGATTTGACGATAACTTCAGTTAAGACAGCGCTCCTGAAATATGACTTTTCAAAAAACGTTCGTTTGGGGCCACCTTTAGATGCACAATGGCAAGCTGGTGTAAAAGTATACTCAAACACCAAATAAGAAGTTGATTGATACAAATTAGCATTCACTGTAAACCAAACGTGAGTGGACTTTCGGCTTACGATTTTTCTTCACAAGTGAGTAGCTGCTAGCCTGTTGCACAATCAATAGCTCATTTTGCTTGCCATAACGTGATCGAGCGGTCGCAAAATGTCATTTATGATGAATATGCTTGATATATTGAAAAACACTAAAATCACTATTTTCGAAAAACGTCAATTTAACTAAATTTTTTATATACTATGGATTTACTCGAAATCAAGTTTTGCGACCGCTCGAAGACAACGAGCTTGCATATAGATATGTGCAAAACTTTAACTTTTCTCGTTTTTCCTGTTGTGCCACA
This sequence comes from Trissonchulus sp. WLG1_4, assembly GCA_030248245.1. Taxonomy (NCBI): domain Eukaryota; kingdom Metazoa; phylum Nematoda; class Enoplea; order Enoplida; family Ironidae; genus Trissonchulus; species Trissonchulus sp. WLG1_4. The sequence continues at coordinate 8,899 of JASANF010013971.1, forward strand.
GCACAACAGGTCTTTGATTATTTTGATTTTGGACAATAACACTGAGCTTGTGTTCAGCTTTTGCCAGTTGGTTTGTGTAATCTTTGCTTCAGTCTTACAGCGCGGGCGTCACATGTGGTTTGCAGTGTTTTCTACGTTAGTTTGAATGGGTTTAGTGTTGAATTACATGGGCAGTGAGAACATCTACTTTAAGTGGAATACCATTAGAGATTATGGAACGCAAAAAAAGTGAAGGACGGAATCGAACTCTCTGGCATCAGATTTTAAACTCGAATGCGCTACCGTCTGAGCCAACCAGCTCTCATTACTTGTGAACGATTTTTATCTATCCGGTGTACCGTAGCCGAAATAGCTCAGTTGGAAAGCGTTAGACTATAGATCTAAATGTCCTTGGTTCGATCCTGTTTCGGTCGCAATTTTTTGAATCAACATTGCTGTTTTTTAATAATTATTACCAATTAGTTAACATAAATCATAAATATATTTTTCTTCCCCAGGAGACACACTTTTGTTACTTTGATTGCATTTTGTACCAACCTTCTGTGTCCGTGGTTTATATATTTACACTAAAATTTTACTTCCCAAACAACTTAATTCAAAGTTTAAGTAAGGTGCAATATTTTATGCAATATTTCATCTGAAGGCGATAAAAGCCATTTTAAGCACCGGTCCCAGGAAGGCTTACCGTATAACGAGATACCGCTGCACAACAGGTTTTAAATAACCGCTGGTCAGTTTACTTAAAAAAATGCTTGACACTTACTGAAGCTTTTGCCGCAGATTGGGCTTGTTTAAAATCGCAAGTCGAAAATTTGCATTTTGTATTCACACGCACTATATTTCGGTTTAATGCGAAATATACTTCGGTTAATTTGCAAAGAATTTATACCACAGTCAATAAAACACAAAAAATTTTAAGTATGTTTAAGTAAAACATAGCTGCTAGTGTTATTCAATCGTTCAAAATCATTACATACGTGTAAATGCATTCAAAAAAATTTTTCATGTGATATGGGCATCAAATTAAAGGAAATTCACTTCTGAACAACTTTTGTACTTGCGAGGCATGTTACTATTTTGCCCTTTTTAAAATAATGGCCAAACCAAAACCCACATTTCGAGTCTTAGGAGCGCTCCGTTACAGTTAAAGTAAAAAGTTTAACTGCTGCTACGCAAAATGTAATTAGTTAAGTTATCAGTTAACTTTAAATGATTACGAATATAATAAAGCACGATTTTCGAAAAACGTAAAATTAACCAAATTTCTTAATCACTAATCCGATTTGCTCAGAAATCAAATTTTGCGACCGCTCGAAGACGACGAGATGCGACCATATATGCCAAATTTTGCTGTTTTCTCGTTGAGCTGACTTTTTAAAATCGCAAGCCGAAAATTTGCGTTTGTATTCACACGCAATTTGATTTAAGCATCGTGCAAAAAATACTGCTTTATTTCACAAAAAAATTACAATGTTTTTCGATCTTCCAAAATCATCATATATGTGAAAAATACACTGGCTATCAATTTTGTTTTCCGTGAAAATTTCTTTTTTTTTTTGCTGAAAAAAATTCAAAAATTTTCAATTTTTCGTGTGATATGCACATTCAATTGAAGGAAATTCAAGCCTGAACAACTTTTTTTTCTTACCATGTTATTTTTGCGCGTTTTCAAAAATAATGGCCAAAACCCACATTTTCAGGAGCGGTGTAGTTTTTTTGTAAAATAAAGCAATATTCTCTGCATGATGTTGAAATAGAGCTCATAACTACCAAAACGAAATTTTCTGCTTTTCGATTTTTTTAAAAAGTCGGCTCAACAATAAAGTTAAAATTTGGCATATAAATGCACCTTGTCATCGAGCGGTCAGAAATATCGATTTTGAGCAAATCGATAGTATTTATGAAATTTAGTTGAATTTACGTTTTTCGAAATGGTGAATTTCGTGTTTTTCACTATGGATCATGTTCATCAAAAATGTAGTTTTGCGACCGCTCGACCATGTTATGACAAACAAAATGAGCTATGGTTTGTGACAGCTACTTTGCTGTGTAAAAAAAGCAAATCGCAAGCCGAAATTACACTCACGTTTGGTCTACAGTGAACGCTAATTTGTATCAATCAACTTCATATTTCGTGTTTGGGCATACTTTTAACACCATCTTGCTATCGCACATCTTAAATTGGCTCCAGATTGCCATTTTCCCAAGAGTCATTCTTCAGCAAGCACGACCTTAAGGTAGCACGCAGGGACAGAAACCCAGGTGTGGCGCTCAGCTCATGCAATAAGTGGCGATAGAAACTTTAATTGTACGTGCAAAAAAATCAAAAAAAACCTATTTACAATACACTTCAGCACCTTAATGTGAGTGTGTCAAATTTTATGACCATGTCAAATTTAATATTCACACTAATTTTGTTTTTGACCTCGCTCAGCGAAACTTCAACCAATTTTGACGATCTTGGTATCAATAGAAAGGTCTTTTAAAAATCTAGACGTGATTGATCTTCAAATTTTTCATTTCTATTTTTGATTTTGCAAAAAATAGATTTTTCAAAAATCAGCTGGGTTTGAGC
>JASANF010013972.1:0-93074 GCA_030248245.1 Trissonchulus sp. WLG1_4
CTCCATTTCTCCAACTAATACATGTCGACATTTTGTGCAACACGTGACTGGCCAATCAGAAGCGAGCTCCTATTCTCTGATTGGCCAGACGCCTGTGCACGTGCTCCAATCATAAAACGGGATAAGGATAAAAGGTTAAAAGCTCATTATTCATTTATAGTCTGCTTGCAAAAACATTAAAAAAGGTTTGCAAATACCTTTGGGATATTTTGACAAACTTTCAGCGAAATTAATTGAAAAACTTTCAAGAAATTTAGAAAAATTTATATATCAAAAGTTTCTCAATCAATTTTGCTGAAAGTTTGCTAAAATATCCCTAAGGTATTTGCAAACCGTTTGTAATGTTTTTGCAAGCAGACTATGAATAAATAATGAGTTATTAAGCTTTTATCCTCATCTTAATTCTTATCAACGCATCAGCAATTATATACTAAAGTGTGTTACGCAGAGAATCTACGCGCTGATTGGCCAGCCACATGTTGCACAGAATATCAACATATAGCCTGAAAACGACCAGCGCATCTGCCTGTGCTAGAACACAGGCAGGCTGGAGAGTGTCTCACTCTCCTTCTATATAGAGTGAGACGCTATTATGTACTCTTGCTACAATTTCTCAAAACAAGCCCTGAAACTGTCGAAAATTATAGTATCTTTATTGACATTTTACAGATCTGTCTGAACAACCTTCCGTGAGGCGGTCCTTACCTTACGGCTAAGAATAAGGTTTAATAATATACATCTGAAAATTGGAATGATTTTGACCTGTTCATCAGTAGCGGGCACGCTAATGCGATGCAAGCCAAGCTCGGTGAAGAATTCCGCACAGACATCTTCGGTTGTTTCCAGTAGATCCAAAAGCAAACTGTTGAGCTGTAGTTCCAACGATTCCTGTAACATCAAAAAAACATCTTCATAAAAAATAAGCTGACAGGGCAGTTAAAAAACGCTCCTAGCACTAATTAGTACAATAAATATCCCTACTTCAGCCAAAGATTAAAACCAAATCAAAACCTCAGACAACACCCCCCCCCCCCCACCCGAGACCCGACCAGTTTATCAGCAGGGTTGGCAAGTCTCGGGTTTGCAACCGAGACCGAGACCGAGACCGAGACCGAGACCAGGCAACCGAGACCACCGAAACGAGACCTACGAGACCGAGACCAGCCCTTGGGGGACCTTTTTTTCAAGTTTCAATTTTAAAAATTTGAGATACTTTGAAACGTGAAAAAATAGTTATTAAGGTATATACAAAAAAGTGACGCTTAGGTCAGGTTGTATGAGTGTATGACTTGCGAAGTTGCGAGAAACTTAACATTGGAACGACCAGATGCATGAAAGGAGGTGAGTGACAACCGGAGAATAGTTTCCCGCTGTTTTGTCAACTTTTGGTTATTTTTTAAAAGTTTCGCACACTTCTTCGTATACCACATTTTATAGTGCATTGCATACACATATTTTCACTTTGGCAGGCTGACTCAGGTGCCAGCGTAGAATCATCCGTGCTGGTGCAGTAGTGTTACTATCAGAAGTTCTGATAAGTGATAGCAGCATCATCACGGACCAGAAAAGTTTCTCACGCTGTCACAGTTTCTCACGCTGTCACGCTATGTGGGGGGAAGATTTGATGCCCCAACCACTCCATAGCCCAAAAAGCATTTGATTGTACTTAGGTTTTTTCAGATATATACTTAATGTTTTGACATGTGTTGATAGGTTGGGGCTTAAGAAATTCAATTAAACTGCCACCCAATTCGAGATTAGTAAAGTCGCAGAAGCCAGCAAATTTTTAATTACAAATCAGCTACAAAGTTAAAACTATTTGGTATATAATGACGGTCAGTATTTTTACTGCTTAACATAAGAGGTTCCACATACAAATGCAACATCGCAGACAAAGTCAGACAGACAACCCATTTTAGCTCAAACTTTAATATAAAATCTAGCTTGATATACAAAGTTTAAACTTGAAGGTAGCCAGAGTTTGCCGTTGAACTAACATTCTTCTGCGGCAGACAGTTTTAACCATTTCATGCTTGGCATTCTATTTGGAAACTTAAATTGTAAAAAAATCTTTGTGATTTTGGAAAATTTTGAAAACTTCAAGTCTCATCTGAAATACCGAGACCACCCTATGGCAGGTCTCGGTTTTGCTACCGAGACCGAGACCGAGACCGAGACCGAGACCAGCCTAGTCTCGGGTTTTTTACGAGACCGAGACCGAGACTGCCAACCCTGTTTATCAGTTTAGTTTTCAACCTGATACGACGGTACCCACACCAGTTTTAGATTTATATTCTTGAATCTTGCAAAAATACATGAAAAATAAAAGCTTGTCAATTATGTTTCTAATAGTACACTATACTCTCTTATGATATCAACAGTGCATGGGAATAAATGGCGAGAGAGTTTCTTTACTATCCGTGCAGATAATATAAAACTGGACTGACACGTAAAATACGGAGCCTAACTAAGCTTCAGCCTTAAACACAAATAACATAAATTGCAACACGACAACGTCATTGAAGATTAATTAAGCGTCTCTCTTTCCAAAAAATATAGAGATGGCACAGTGAAAAATTATTAAAAACCTCTGATTGCGGTTGCTTGAGTGGTTTAACGGCTAGCGGGATTCTGGGGTCACGTGATCGTGCCAGTGAAACCAGACTGGCTGAGCTGCAGCATTGCGCCAGGAAACAACGAACGTAGTCTGAAATAATCGCAAGCGGAGCTGTGTTACTCCAATAGCACGTAATGCAGACTCCTAAAAAAAGTCCTACATTTTAAATTTAGACTACTTATATTTTACGGCTGTATAATATAATGTATAATGCAGGCAGTACAATTAAGATTACAGCAGAAGCAATGGAGGCTATTAAATTAACATCTTGTATATATCACTGTCTCTGATTTAATCCTAATCACAGTGTTTTTTTGTCAAAAATTTTGCGTCGTCTGACGCACATGCCCAATTTTTTTTGCGTCATTTTGAAAAAAAGTGCGCAGGGCGGTTATAATGTTATCTAAGCGGGTGTTTTAGGTGAAAATCACTTTGTTATATGGCACTGGCCGTCCTCAATTACACTTTTTGATTTTAAAATTTTTTTCTGAAAAAATTTTCATTTCTACTTTTAAGCAGTGGCGTACCTCGAAAAAAAATTTCGGGGGGGAATGGCTTTTTGATTTTTTGTAATGGGTTAAAATGCACTATTTTCAATACTGACATAAAAATGTGTATCGAAAATGGAAGACCACGTTGCCAGATGTTGCAGGGGTCTGGGGGCGGCAGCCCCCAGGGAAAAAATTGGGAATTTTTTAATTTTTAGGCCAAATTTGATCAATTGGAAACGTATCGGAAAATTTTTTCGACCAGGCAATAAAAGCAAAAGGGAGAACCCTTGTGCAATTAGAAAAAAATTCGGGAGGGGGGCAATTCCGCCCATCTACCCTTCCCTGGGTATGCCATTGCCTTGCCCATTTAAACGTGTGCGAAAGCTGAGCTTAACTATAAATTCTGGTTTCTGAGAGTCGGGGACTTGGACTTTAAATAACTATGGACCTGGCCGTGGCGTCTCAGCATCTAGAATTTTTTGTTTTATTCGATACGCTGCACAGTGCGTTATCCAATAGGGACTTAAATATCACGTCAATGTCAGTGCTGATCACGTCAGTGTCGGTATATATGTTGTTGAGAAGCTAAGCAGAGTTTTGAATTTTAGCAGGCTGAAAAAGACTATAAGGATGCAATTTTGCTTGAAAAAGTACAAAACGGGAACTGCAGTAGTTGCAGGGGTGTGGGGGCGGCAGCCCCCAGAAACCAAGTATCTGGTGTTTTGGGACTTAACTCAGTTCCCCAGGAGACGGCATCATTACGCCAAATTAGGGTGGCAGGAACTTAATTATTAACACTGTAAACACGCAGCTAATTTCAGGAGACATGTAATAGAATTCTCTTATTCTGGCATTAATTGATGCTTTTAAGAAACTTGCTGTTGCTGGGTGTGGCATGCTTTGACACAATTTTTTCTAATCATAATATAATCTTAATCATAAATCATAATGGTTGTTAACTGTCGTTGAAACCAGTTGTAGCTGTATACAGATCAAGCTTGAAACATTAGACACATCAGAAAATTTTACAAATTTGATGGTTTTAACGCAATTTTGGAAAATTTTTCAAATTTTTCGCGACGAAAATACTATTTTCGACACTTTTTGGCCAAATCAGCTATGACAGCTTTCAACCTCAGCCGAAAAAAGTGCGTCACGCCGTCACGGGACGCACATGGCCGAAAAAAAGTGCGAAATTTCAGAAAAAAAGTGCGGCGTTTCGCACTTTTTGACGCAAAAAAACACTTAAGCATAAGTAAAGGTACATAGTGTCTGACTCTATAAAAAAGAAAGATACATTATTGTGTGGTCAGACTGACAAGTAAAGTCTAGTTTATCTGCAACTACTTGGTAGTTGTGTTCTTATGCTGGGACGGAATGCCCTGCTAGCCAACTGTGTCTTTCTGTGTCCTAAACCAGGGTTATGCTGGGACGGAATGCCCTGCTAGCCAACTGTGTCTTTCTGTGTCCTAAACCAGGGTTATGCTGGGACGGAATGCCCTGCTAGCCAACTCTGTCTTTCTGTGTCCTAAACCAGGGTTATGCTGGGACGGAATGCCCTGCTAGCCAACTGTGTCTTTCTGTGTCCTAAACCAGGGTTATGATGGGACGGAATGCCCTGCTAGCCAACTCTGTCTTTCTGTGTCCTAAACCAGGGTTATGCTGGGACGGAATGCCCTGCTAGCCAACTCTGTCTTTCTGTGTCCTAAACCAGGGTTATGCTGGGACGGAATGCCCTGCTAGCCAACTCTGTCTTTCTGTGTCCTAAACCAGGGTTATGCTGGGACGGAATGCCCTGCTAGCCAACTCTGTCTTTCTGTGTCCTAAACCAGGGTTATGCTGGGACGGAATGCCCTGCTAGCCAACTCTGTCTTTCTGTGTCCTAAACCAGGGTTATGCTGGGACGGAATGCCCTGCTAGCCAACTGTGTCTTTCTGTGTCCTAAACCAGGGTTATGCTGGGACGGAATGCCCTGCTAGCCAACTCTGTCTTTCTGTGTCCTAAACCAGGGTTATGCTGGGACGGAATGCCCTGCTAGCCAACTGTGTCTTTCTGTGTCCTAAACCAGGGTTATGCTGGGACGGAATGCCCTGCTAGCCAACTCTGTCTTTCTGTGTCCTAAACCAGGGTTATGCTGGGACGGAATGCCCTGCTAGCCAACTGTGTCTTTCTGTGTCCTAAACCAGGGTTATGCTGGGACGGAATGCCCTGCTAGCCAACTCTGTCTTTCTGTGTCCTAAACCAGGGTTATGCTGGGACGGAATGCCCTGCTAGCCAACTCTGTCTTTCTGTGTCCTAAACCAGGGTTATGCTGGGACGGAATGCCCTGCTAGCCAACTCTGTCTTTCTGTGTCCTAAACCAGGGTTATGCTGGGACGGAATGCCCTGCTAGCCAACTCTGTCTTTCTGTGTCCTAAACCAGGGTTTTTTTTTTCAAAACGGCCAATGCTCAATTTGTGCTCATTTTTAAATTTCGATGCTCATTTTTAAGTTCGAATGCTCAAAAAATTTTTAAAAGTTTTTTTCGCCGTGTTGCATTGTCAAAACATTAAACAACACGTATGCAGTCTTTTGCTTACAAATTCTTCTTCGTCAACCGGAGAAAAGGGGGGCTACACTAATTTTTTTAAAAGGACAATTTATGGGGGTTAAGGCCGATCTGGGGTGACGTAAACTATTTTAACGGGAAGGACTGTTCCCGCAAAAAAATTTGGGGGATGACCATTCGATTTTTTGTAATAGGTTAAAATGCACTTCTTCGCAGTTTTAATACTAAATTCCAGTAGACACGCAAAAGCTACATCTTTGCGGGGATCTGGAGGCAGCAGCCCCAGTAAAAAATTGGAGACTTTTTCATTTTTTTTGCCAAATTTAGTGAACTGGAGACGTAGCAAAAAATTTTTCCGAAAGGAAAATTAAAACAAAAGATTGGAACGCGACATCGGACAGTGTGTTACACAAATAAATGCAGCATAGCAGTGGCGTACCCAGAAAAAAATTTCGGGGGGGAATGACTTTTCGATTTTTTGTATATAATGGGTTAAAATGCACTTTTTAGCAATTTTAACACTCATAAAACGCCTTACAAACGCAAGATTACTGATCCACAAGGCTGCAGGGGTCTTGGAGCAGCAAGCCCCAGGAAAAAATTTGATTCTTCGGCCAAATTTTGTCAATTGGGGACGTATCAGAAAATTTTTCCGGCCGGACCATGAAAACGAAAGGACACAAGGTTACAGAGGTCTGGGGGCGGAAGCCCCCAGAAAACATTGGAGATTTTTTCAATTTTTAGACCGAATTTGGTCAACTGGAGACGTATCAGCAATTCCTTCTGGCTACGTCTTTGGGCAATATCAGCAATGCTCAGTTGATGCTCATTTTTATTTTTCAATGCTCATTTTTATGTTCCAATGCTCAAATGAGCACAAATTTGAGCAAAAAAAACCGTGTGACCTAAACTGTATCAATTTAAATTCAAGCGGACGCTTCTACGACAGCACTGAGCACATAAGTGTGAATAAAGGGCAAATTCTTTGGCCTCTTTCATAAATAACTGGATTAGATTAACAAGATTAATTTGAGTAACTCAACATAAGATTAGCGAAAATTCAGGACACTTTGTAGAGGGACTAACCATGGCATCCGTAATTTGTGCAAAATGTTATGAATTTAAGTTAATCCAATGATAAGTTCTAAACCTAATTCATTAATATAGTTCACTATATGGTGCAAAGTTGCAAATGACCTGAAATGGAGGTTAGCGTAAGCAGAGAGGCGACAGCTTCATTTCTGACACGGGGATTGGAAGAATGGGTTAGTCTGGCCAGCTGCAAATAATGCCGAGTTCGGCTCAGGCGTAACCAGCCTAAAAACATTGTGCATTAAGTGTAACGGGGTCAAAGTTAAAGGGAGCCTCTCTGGCAAAATGTTGGGGAACTTCCGCCACATCCACTAACAAATACCAGAAATTTTGCAAAATTTTGGAAATTTTCGTAAAGCAAGTTTGAGACCCTCCCCCTAAGCCTTTTCGACTACCCTCTCGAAACTGGTCCCCCATCCACCTAATACAGCTATATGCTGAAAACGGAAGTTCCATAATAAAAAGATTTTAAGGGCAGGTTACTTAAACATACTTTATACTGTCTGCTTAATAGCTTTAGGCAATCATCACATGCATGTGTGGACGGAGTTGAACTTAATTGGCTGACGTTTAAAAAACGAACACTTGGCGAAAAACGGGAAGGATTGCCAAAAAAAAGTTGGTTCTTGTGTAAAATAAACCTCGTGTGAAACTCATTCGCATGGTTAGGTCCAAAAGTCGATTCATACATGCAGACGAATTTCGGTTAAAATACAAGATACAATAAACATAGTGCAAACTGCAGATACGATGTATATATTTTCAGTGGAGTAAAACTATTTTTGCAAAGTTTTTTGATTTAAAAACACATTTATTGTCGCATTAAGCTTAGACTGGAGATGGTAGGCGAGTGGCGACTCTTGATGGTGTGAAAAACTTTTAGTGTAATGTTTCGTCAATCCCTGATCCGGAACCAGGATATACATAACGTATAGATAAAACCAAGCTTACGTTTTAATCTTTGCTGCCATGCAAATTTATCGTCTTCGATTGCACATATCGCTACTGCGCCACTGAAAAAAATGAAATTCAAATATTTTGCTATGGTTTGCACTTTGCAGAGCATTTTATAGTTGCAAAAGTGTTGGGCCAGCTGCAGGAGTCTGTATGTGGTGCAATGTACTTGCCTCTGTAAGTGGGATTTCTTGTAAAATAAATATGTATTTTATTTTATGGACACAAAATAAAAACTGAAAATCATCGTATATAACTACTATATCAATGACTAAAACGGCGTTTGAACCTTGGGGTAAGCTAATTTTGACTTTGTAATTTTTTGTGATTTTTATTATTTGGACCATGGGATGCAATTTCCTGTTGCGAGGGTCAGAAGCGGTCATTTAAAACCAAAACATTTTACAATTTGTTCAGATAAATTATTCTAATTCAAGCCAAAGGGTAAACAGCATATTATGAAAAGAATTATGCCTGCAATCAAAGGAAACATATATAAATGTTGACCTTATAAGTGCGAATTTGGAAGTGATTGGGAGATTAGCAGATCTCATGGAAATATTCGTCGCACCTCACCATTATATCGCTGAACGATCTTAAACAAATATAAAACTTATCAGTTATGAAGCAGAATATGTCATGGATTAAGGTTATTTGGGTTATAAGGGTATTTCGTCCTCTGCTATACTTTCTACGAAACTTTGTGTAAGTGCATAACACTATCCCATCAGTTTGTTAACTAAGTCCAAAATCCGATTGTTTGTATATACCGATTTTCTCAAACAGACCTACCTATGGACTCAATGAGAAGTTGACAATTATGCCAAAAAGCCTTTACTAGAAGTCTGTGGTCTGTGCTCACAACAGCTGTCTGGTTGGTAATTTATGACTAGTCTCAAAATATCCACAAAGTCCGTATATATATACATAATACATATTATGCAAATCCCAATAGCTCGCGGGCGAAAGAAGGAATTAGCACACTACTGCGTTTTTTGCTGAGTCAGACATACACTGTCTTTCCATGGATTGTCTATTTACTGTGAACGAGCATGTGTTGAAGATATGCCAGGCTTTGAGGACTTTTTTGTTTTGGGCTCAGGCTTAGTTTAGGCTAAGACGAACAAAATAAATACAAAATCACTCAGGTTTCTTGCCTCTATAACGAGATTTGTATTTGCTCATTCACAGGAACTAGACGCACGTGTCTTTCCAGAGAGTGAGTCACTGTAAAGCCCGGTTCATACTCGTCCTTGCCCTTGTCCCTATCGTTTTGTCTTCAAGTGATTCCAAGAAAACGGTTTGGCCAAAAAAGCCAACTTTTCGCATGAATAAAGTTAGGGTCACTTGCAGATCGTATGAAAAAAAGTTAGCCGAAACGCTTGAGTTAATTCTTCACAGCAGCTGACCAAAGTTTGTCCTTATCCCTGTCCCTGTGTCCTTAAGGACAAGTATGAACCGGGCTTAATGCTAACCTTGTCCTACCAAACTGTGGGCCCATTCCTTTAAAGGATTGGACTTATTTTAGTCCGATGTTTAAGAATGAAATACAGGACTAAACTATAGTGATGTGGATCGGATCGGATCGCCGGATCGGATCGGCTTTAAAATTTCGGATCGGCGATCCGGATCGGTAGTATAAATTTTGAGTGTCGATCACAAAATTTCGTAATTTGACAAAATTTTGCGTAATTTCAAAAACTTTTCGAGCGATCAATCAAACACACAAGTATAACTACTGCTCAAATTATCAAAATATGTATCGGCTTTATATTAGCGGAATAGTATATACAGTCTATGCATACACAAATGGAGAGGAGGTGTCTCATCACTGAAGTTGCGTGAAGACACGTACTAAATGTGTGATATGAAATGTTTACAAATATATCTGTTGCATTTAATGTGCACAATCATTTAATGTATATATACACTAAATGGAACAAGCACGTTTTGCGAGTACAGTTAAACTAAATTTAGATAGACTTCGTCACGACATGCTTCGACATGCCGATCATATTCTTCGAATATAAAACGCGGCACCAAAATATTTAAAGCCAACAGTTTAACATGTCAAGATGCAATATGCTTTCTAGCCGAATTTTTCTGTGAAAATTTTTGTGAAAAATTTTTTAAGTAGGAAACAGAGATGGAACTGGGTCACCGGGTCATCGGGTCATTTTTCGCTCCGGGTCACCGGGTCACCGGGTCAAGGGTGCTGACCCGGTCCGAAACACACTTTTTTAGACAACCACAATTTTTGCCCTAAATTTGTATCAGTTCAGTTGGTAGTTGCGTTTTTGAGGATTTTGTGATTGCTATGTATGTAAACTTTGTTCTCACAGAACTCAACTTATATATGGGTGTGTTCAGTGCTGTGAACGTCACGCTATTTTATAATCAAATTGACTAATAGTTCAAAACGTGACGTGTCACAAACACTGAAACACGTTTCCAACGTTCAGCTCTGACTGGTAATGTAGACTGAGAGCTGTGGCGCAAATTTGTCGCAAAATGTAATAGCTTTAACTACATAGATCGCGATCGGGTGCGGACTGCGGAGAGCTGAGCTATATAGTGGAAGAAATGGAGCCAACTTCAACTATCCTCCATGTTTAGAAATGGTGCTCGTCGTAAGAAACTAGCAGCTACCTAAATTGGTATCGCAGAAACTTTCGTCACTATGTACTTCGATTTCACTTTTTGTTCCCAAGAAGTAAGAAGTCGAATACTTATGCTTCCTTTGAGCTGAAACGGTTATGCAATGTCTGAAAACCTGGTTTAGCGGGTTCCTTTTGACGTTTCAATAATGTAATAGCGACCCGTTGAAAACCGGGTCACCGGGTCAGGGGGTCTACCGGGTCAGGAGGTCTACCGGGTAACCGGGTCACAATTTAGTGACCCGGTTCCATCTCTGGTAGGAAACTAATAATTTACTGCAGAGAAGTTCTCATATATGATAAGGCATTTAAAAAAAATTCTTAAAAACAACAAATTTTCAAGAATAGTTTTTAAATGCTTTATTATAGCAACTTTTTGTACTTGAACTTTTAATGACTGCCACAGAAATGCTTCACCAGTACACACGGCATTTCAATGTACAATAGCGGTTTTAACTGGCCATTATTTAATAATAAGTCACAAATAATATCTATATAGCAAAGGATGACCATGGCCAAAATGCTATCTGTCCATTCATACTTACAGCCGTCATGTCCGTTCAGCCGACAAACTTACAAAAAATCACACCACAAATTCATCACCCTAGTGTCGTGACTATTCATTTGGTAAGTTTGCCGGCTGTACGGACATACGGCCGTATCGAGCTTAAATTTGCTTTAGACTAAGCAGGAATGCGTTTTGCGCGAGTTAAGACCAAAACTACAATCGTGCATTATAGTAAACCACGGCTGAGGCCACCTCGTAAACAAGCACTTTTGTAGACGAGCGTATTTGGTTTCACAGGATTACAGTTAGTATTATTTTACCGTTTCGGTAAAATGTAGCGCGGCCTGTACCAAAACGTTGAAAACCGGAACGATGTTGCAGAAACTAACATACATAATATATTCGTGAGCATATTATCCCATAATACTCATTTAATACAGCTGGCGTCTGGAGTCGAGCCTTATTCAAAACCACTACACCACAGCCCATTGTTGGAGCATATATACTTATTTTTGTCGCGCTACACTTTTACTTAAAAATAATCTTGTCGCTCACAGAACTTACAGCAACAATTTTGATGACACTCTGTAAGCTTCTCAATAATGTCTAATCAGCTAGATCGATGCTCCGTCCAAAGTAGTCCTTTTACGTCTTCAACCCTATAATTCTTCTAACATTTCCCTTAATTTATCGAATTAAGTTGATGACACAGTTACGCTCACAAGGCACCGTCGCAAAGACGAGTTTGCTGCACTGTACGTAGAAGATTTGTCAGTTTGTCAGCATATTGGCGTGGAGGGGTTTTGCGGGTCAAGACAGATCCGTCTTCCCCCCACAGATTGCCCAAACAAAGAAGTGGCTCACGAAGCCCAAATCAGTGGCACACCCAGCAAAAACGGTGGGCGAAATCAGAGGAACATGTGAAAATGTTGCTCAGCAGCACCACATACATACGTTTGTCAGTTTATGTTGTGCACTTTTGTGAGTTTTGCTAAAAGTCTGTACATTATTCGTGAATCTTGACTATATTGCATGGGTGCCTCTATCTTCTTTGCAATGAAAGCTGGCTTGGCATCTGCCCAGCTCTATTACGTAATGCACAGTACTATTAAAGCACGTACTTCTACACAGCACATATTAAATTACGTAACTGCCGATTGCAAGATCAATTAACTTCAATTCAAGCAGTTCATATATACTTCATTGTACGTTAGGTTGTTAATCTAACGGCACACACACACACACACACAACGCATGCAGGCATGCTGCAGCTGGTAAGAATCAGCAGTGCAGGTCAATGCACTGAAACTGAGCATGATTTACATGCGTTTTCAGTTTCAGTGGATTGACTGAAATTAGTATGCACGGCCGCTAACTCCAATAATACACAACTAACTATAAACTACTGCGCTGTACGAGCAGTCTATCTAACTTACAAGACTGCACTGAACGATATCTATCGTTAGCCTATGTACATGACATATCTATACCTACACGACCCACACAGTTATTATTATTGATTATTACCGTGTGGAATTATCGCTGTATGGATGGTTGTATGCTACAGTTAACACATTTACATACACGGGGCTATAGAACTGTATGACTACGCAACACCTAAGACTATGCAGCATGTCACACACTTCACAGTACGTACACACACACACACACACACACACACACACACACACACACACACACACACACACACACACACACACACACACACACACACACACACACACACACACACACACACACAGTGCATTTTTGGGACCTACCCAGGTGCCCAGTGCAAAATTACACTGTGAGACAGGATACATGTTAAATCAGCTTTTGTACTATAGTATATATGTCGTGCCCTCAGAACTAACTTGCCCTCAGAACTAATAGTTAGTTCTGAAGGCAAGCAAGTCTGCCCCTAGGAGTGATTGCTGTTGAGGGCAACCCTCACAGCCTATCCTTTGTTAAGACTAGGGATTAACACAATGAGTACTCTTGAGTCTTGAGACAAAAATTTTTCGTATACAAATTTTCGCCGTTTATCTCATTTTTATAAGGGGGGCTGTGAAGGTGGTAGTTACGTTTTCCAAATTTCCAACTGTATTTGTAGGTACAGTATGTCAATTTGTACCACAAAAGTACAAATAACCACTCACTTGCATTTATATAATATGTGTATGCGCATGAATATTGAAATACCGTTTCTAGACCTTTTTACATTTTACAAATTTACATACATTTAATACATTTACATTATACATACAAATAGTTTGGAACTTAGAAAACGTAACTAAAACCTTGACATGCACTCCCCCCCCCCCACCATAAAAATTTGTTAAACGGCGAAAATAAGTATGAGAAAAAGCAAGCCATTTTATCATATGGGCCGGTTTATTTTGACCTTTGTTTTCACTATTGACTTTTGTCTCAAGAGTACTCATTGTGTTAATCCCTAGTCTTAACAAAGGATAGGCTGTGAGGGTTGCCCTCAACAGCAATCACTCCTAGGGGCAGACTTGCTTGCCCTCAGAACTAACTATTAGTTCTGAGGGCAAGTTAGTTCTGAGGGCACGACATATACATACGCGGCGGCTGCGTGAAAATCATTCAATGTATACATTAAGTGGCAGTACAAATTAAATTCTCATGATTTCAACAGTCGTTGCCAGGTTGACCTAGTTGACCTTATCGGAGCCATTGCCATACTGGAAGTAACAACGACCGGATTTTACAAAGTCGGAACTAAACATTAAAACGAGAAAAGTCAAAAGTAAATATGGCTGCTTTAATTATCACTCAAATAAACAGATATCAAGTACAGCCTGTTGCGTTCTGTGCACATTACATATGTAGGTAGTTATGTAATGTACACATTTACATACATGTAACAGCACCAAAACTTTGGATACCCCTACCCCCCTTGGTGGGACCCCCCTCACCTGCGTCATCTCATTTTTGACCCCCCCTCCCAAAAATGAATTTTTACCTTTTTGACCAAAAAACACCGATTTTGACAATCTTTGGCGAAAATTTTTATAAAAATCGCTCAAATTTCACAAAAAAATGCAGACTTTTTCACATTTTGGCCAAAAGTTTACTCCCGCCGGGACCCTCCCCCTCTTTTTCCCCTGGCGGGACCCCCCTTCCCTCCCCCGGGATCATTTTTTTTTGGGGGGGGGTCTTCCCCCCCCCCCAACTACATGTATGATTACATAAAACGGCCATTCAATGTATACATTAAGGTGGTAGTTACGTTTTCGAAGTTTTTGCAATAATTCAAAAGTTACTTGATCGAACATAATCAAATTTGGCACGGACATTGCAAATGTAAATAATAATATTTCAGCTAATTTTGACATTGATTCAAACTTTTACGGCTAATTTATAGCTAAAAAACTGGGTTTTTGTGTACTTTTTGAGGACTTACAAAATTGAACGCAAATTTTTGTGGCTCTTACACTACTCAAAAAAGCCATTCAAAAAAGGTCTAACCCAATTTATTTTAAGAATATTTTCAGCTAAAATATGACATATTTCTGTTAGTCGTTCTAGGCGATCTGTAACTTTGAAGTTTTTTACCTCAATTCTGACTTCTCATGCCAATATCACAAAATACCAATAACCACTTTGCACAATAATTTACATGTAGACAGTCATTTATGCATCTATTATACCTGCAAAATTTGGTTAGTATATGTCACAGCAGCCACGAGCATTGGCAGTGTTAATAAACCCCTTGAAAAAATTGCAAATTTTCTTGTCTCCTGACACGTCATTTTTAAAACTTTTGTCCACATTTTCTCAACGGGTACGGGCAAACTGTGCTTAATGTAATATTAGCTGACCCAAATGATGCCCTATTTAACTAAATTAAATTTATTTTAAAAAATCCGTCATTTCTGAGCACAATGAGTGATTTCAGTTGAAGTAACAAATATCCTGTTCAGTTCATAAGAATGCAAAGAAAACACATTTGACAGTAGCCAAATAAATTTGCCCTATACCTTTTTCGAATTGAGGGAAAAGGTTGATTATTTTTTTAGTTACAGCCTACTAAAGTCATAAAAACTGCTGTTTCTTGACTTTTTAGCAAAATTTGAGGCAAACGTTTGCTTACTGTAAAAATCTGCTAAATTATCACGTTTAGTTAAGCATACCAGCGCTTTTATAACACATCAACGTGCATTTGGTATAAATTGCTTGACTGTATGCGGAATTTTTTTACCACAGTGAAGAAATAACGAAATACGAGGAAAAATGCATAAAATTGAGCTGATGAGCTTCACAAAAATAGTTGGCATGCACACTGTGAGTAACACCGACTCTTGAAAAATTGTAATTTTGTAAAAAATAAGTTGATTAATAATATGCTAAAGACCGCTTGTAAATTGATTTAGTAATGGCAACAAAATAAAACATTGAAAAAAGCTGCGAAAACGTAACTACCACCTTAAATAATTTTTCCATTTAATGTACATAAATGATTGTACACATTAAATGCAACATAACTAAATCTTCGCCTACAAAATTAATCTTGCAAAATTTTTTTCGTTAACACAAGAGTTGGGCATTGCTCGTTACAGGCAGAATCGATGCGGATCAAAATGTTGCCCTGCGCCCCAAACCCATTTTTCAGAATTCGCCGGTTTGACAAAATGCAGGTTACCTCGCAGCCTGAAGTGGGTACCCAAGGGTTGACCCACGGCTCAAATTTTCCAATCCAACCCAACCCAACCCGTGGGTATCCACGACCTGTGGTAATGACACTTCAAGACATTTCCATTTTCCAAATAATCAAAATTTTTGGTCGTGGTATTGTCAAACATTGCAAAAAGGCTATCTTATCATCTGTATACAAACTCATTAAATTTTTTAGCAATATACTCATTATAATAAGTTATACTTAACAATATTTCTACAAAAACTGAAATTTTTTAGCTTTCATCAAGGCTACGCAATTTTGAATCAGATCGGATCGGCCGATCCGGGCCTGGATCGGATCGCCAATTAAGGGGGGGGGGGGCTACCCAGGTCAAAAATCAAAGTTCTCCAATTTTGCTTATTTTCACATATGTTACTCCCCCAAGGCACCCCAACGTCAGATGAGAACAATTAAGCTTGAAGGTGCACTTTTGGTTCAGTGCGTTCGTGAGTGTATTTACATAGGCAAAAGTACGCAAAAAAGCCTAAAAGTAGCCCTTAGTTGAACAGTTCTAACACAAACCACATCAAGCTAATCAAGCTGAAACTTGGCATGGTAGCAGCCCACATGCATGCGCAAAATCGTATGATCCGGATTTTTGATATGTATTTTCAATTCTAAAATCGAGGGCGAAATGTGAAAAAATGGCTGTTTTTTGGGCACGCCAAATTTGAGTGATTTTACATTCGGCGTCACTGCTCAGGCCATAGGCAAAAATTTAAAAAATGGATCATAGAGGTTGAGATATGACATTAGGCTATCGAATCATGTAAAAATCAGCTTCGTCAGTATTACCAAAAATTTCGAGTAAAGGAGCGCTTTGTGAGCACAAAAAACTTTTTTTGCGCCTATGATTTACACGTAAAATTGAATTTTTGAGAGTCCCTAGTAAAAAATTGGCAAAAGCATTGGTTCCAGTTTGTTACATCTGCGATGCGCCTTCCCTGGGGCTACATTGTGTGCAAATTTGAAGCGAACCGGAGAACCTAAAATTTCACTTTTACAGGTAGCCCCCCCCCTTAAGCTTCCGGATCGGATCGACAGCAAAATTTCGGACCGATCCGATCCGCATCACTACTAAACTAGTTAAATTACATCAGAGGCCTAATTTTAGTCCTACTACTGGAATAAACGGATCATGCACGCCTAACATTAGCATGCGTTCTAAGTCCGTTCAGTACGAATGCCTGAAAAGCAGCGCGCTAAAATTTAAGTCCGTTTAATCCGAGCGTTTTGAGATGGCATTTTTTAGCATAACCGTTTAGTCCGATTAAAATTAACTCTTAAATCCGGGAAGGGAATAGGCAAGGTGAAACACACATCACAGTTGAGCCAGCCTATGAACTCATTTCGTGAGATTTAGATTACAAAAAAAGGAGAACTTTGCACTGGTAACACAACAGACTCAATAATAGCAAGGTGTTAATTATCAAACAAAATGTCACAAATCGACATAAAATCTTTATTTTCTAACAAATACTATTCTTCATCAAAAGTCAACAATAATTAAGCAAAAACAAAAACAAGCATCATTCAGTTAACACAAAAAATAACAATGCGACACTAAAAGACAGATTAGAGCGCCTACGGGTCGATTCATACTAGCAGGCAATATTATGTCCGTTCAGTCGCCAAATTTATGAGAAAATTACACCACAAGATATATCAAAAATTGTGTTCTCAACATTCTAATATCGATAAATACGCGAAATATGAATGTATCTAAATGAATATCAGTGCAATGGTTCAGAAACAGAACTGTCGCGTTCAAGAATCATGCATGATATTATGTAAAATGGAAAAAAATCATTACAGCAATACGTCCGCTCAGCCACCAAAGTTAGGCAAAGCTAATCAATGCTAAACTTAAACCTGCTTTGCCTACGAAATTAGCGGCTTGATATTGTGTTGCTTGCTAACTTGATATTGCTGCCCATTCAATTTCCACAGTGAAATATTCAAGTCAACCAAACTGACTGGTTTTTCCTGTCGCTACCTCAGTAGCGACAGGACTTTACATTTGTTTTGCCCTACGTAAAATGCACTTCTACGTGTATTTTCTGTTGCAAATTTGTGTGCCTGTTTATGTGCAATTTTACTGCTTTGTGTGTGTGGTGAGCTGGCCCAGGCCGCTAACCAGCTAGCTTAGTTTTGATGTTGCTAGTTAGGTTACTGTAGGGCATGTCCAGATATGTATATTGTTTTTTAAGGTCCTAAGCATGAATTTTTTCATTTTTCAAAAAACAACAGTCATTTTTGGATAATATTATATCTTGGCATTTTGGTATAACCGTTTTATTTGTACCTAATTAATTGGTCGCTTACGTGTTTATCACACCAACCACTTAACAAAACTAGGTATTTACTTTTAAGGTAAACGAAATCAAAAAGACTAACACAAACAGGCTGATGCCCGGTTCAAGTGTCAGATTGCTTTACAAATCTTTGTCCATAAGGACCGGTTCACACAGGCTTACTTTTTATTTTCACGCAAGGGCCTGAAGTAAAAATTTTGTCTCATGCAGAACGTACTTTTTAGGTTTTATGCTAGCTATTGAGTAAAAGTAGAAATGGATTCTAATTTTTACTCAAGCATCATAGCCAATCAGAATGCTCGAACAGAAGCTCCGCTTTTTGAGCTTCACTTTGATAGGCTAGATTTGGTTTTTGAACTACAACTACACCACGCAAGTCAATCGAAAGCGACTTGTCTTAAGTAAAAAGTAAAGCTGTGTGAACTGTGAGCACTTTCGCTAAGGGGGAGCTGCCCAGGTCAAAAATAAAAGTTTTTTTTCAATTTTTCAATTTTTCTCATTTTCACATTTAAATAACGGACATAAAGCATAAATCTGACACAATGCCACATAACTTTTCAGTATGTTCAAAATATTTAGGTGGGGAGCGACAGGTTTAACTTCTTTTGAAGCAATTTCTTCCAAGTCATGTAGATTCTACCGAATATGATTTACATTAAAAACTGCTGCAACCGGTGCGGACAGCAAGCCTGCTCGTGGCCATGAATAAGAACTCCATAAATTTTGCATGAAATTGCTGCTTGTTAGCAACCAAAATTATACTTACAACTTACAATGAGTTTTATCTACTTCTCATGTCAATGTCGCAAATAAAGACTTAGGTATCAAAGTGCATCCATTCAATGTCCGTAATCCGTATAAAACCGCAAAAACGTTCCAGCATAAATATTTAAAAACCAACTAAACGGAATGTGGTATTATCGTTTTACGGTCTTATACGCCCCCAGTCCCTCACACGTTGTGAAAATTATTTTGCTAATTGGACAGTTTTTTCGTATCATACAAATTGACAGTTAATAATCTAACCCACAAACCTCGCTGCCAACTTTCTGTTTAGTATTAAAAAAGTCTAGATAATATAAAATAGTAGCTCAATTAATTACATTTTTTCAACGTTCTCGGCAGCATCTTGTAAATACTGTACAGCTTTCTCCCGAACGTGTGCAAGTGTTTCAGGGCTGCCAAAACGTTCTTCAAACTGGCTCCATTTCTTGAAAAAGAATCTCATCTGTTTCACTGGAAATTTGGCCAAAATCACACGCTCGAAAAGAGTGCTGAAATAAAGCAAAAATATATAACAAGAAGAATATTAAGTATTTACACACAATAAATTAAGAAGAATAACACATGCTAAGTGGCTGAAGTGTGCATCGCATGTTAAACATCCACGGGAGAACTAAATATGCTACTAACTAATAAGAAAATTGCTATATCGGAAAACACAAACAAATACGGAAAAGACGCGTATGATAATTATAATATACTAAATCAAACCGAAAACTCAATCTTTAATTTTTTTCAAGCTTATTATTAGAGATGCGGGAGAATCGGCGAGGGGGTGCCCGACCCCTGGCGGAAGGGGGGGGGTCCCTAGTTTTGGCCATTTTTCGGCGACAGCCGAAAAATTTTCACAATTTTACAATTTTCAACTCATTTTTGGGGTACTTTTTGGGCCGTCGGCAAAAAATTTTGCAGTTTTTCAATTTTTTACGCATTTTTGGGGCACTTTTTGGGCCATCAGTGGGCGGGGTGGGGTGCCGGAAGTCTGAGGGGGGATACTGCCTAGCTTATTATATAATAGCAGCAGTCTGCAAAGTTTATGCTTACCGAACTTGTCCCTTATCCTCGCCGTACTTCACCAGCATATCAGTATAGACGGACCAAATATCGGATCGCTTGGGATAATTACTCAGAATATTTTCCATCAACGTTCGACCACGCTCCACACTGCCATGACGGAATTCCATCTGAGCAAACTTGCTGATTACGGAAATGTCTGAAAAAAAATAAAAAAAACAACTACAATCAGTATTTTGGTGTCAAATATCGGACTTGAGCATATTTTTATAAACTTCACAATTTTTCTTACGGCATGAGACACCATATTTTTGCGAACTAGACTGAAATTTGCATGTATTTTTTCGTTATTTTCCCAAATTCTTGGTATAAGGCTAGCTAGAAAACAGTAGGCCAACGTGGTAGCTAGCATATTTCCTGCTGGCTACTAAATCAAAATATAATATCAATGCAGTTTTTTTAATTCCATGCAATTTTTAGTCGTTTTTATCACTAGTCTGCTAGTTGCATCAAAAAAGATTCACTTACAACTACCCTAGAGTCGATTCAAAAATACAGCAGTAAAATTACAAAACAATCACGCCACTAACAGCGTATCAGATCAGTTTGTGGCGTGATAATTTCGTAATTTTGCCAGCCAGATACGGCTGCAACTATGTGTAGCGTTGTATTTCTTTGAAGTCTAAATGATTAATAGCTAAGTGAGATAACAGAATCCTTATATTTAATTACACCCTAAAAATTCGCCCTAATCTTTCTTAACCGCAATCAAGTACTCAATCAAACAGCCTTTTGAAGTTACCTTTAACAGAAAGCCGTTTCTCATTGGCTAAGAAATTTCGCCCTATCAAAATTGGGGGCTGGTTTGTCGAAACTATTAAAACTAAATCACGGAAAGAACCGAGGTTCATTATTACCACAGGGCTGTAGGCTGAGAGCCGCCCTTTGCTTCATTTGTGCTCATTTGATTGGACCTGTATCACGATTTTGCTGTTTTATAATTCTTTTAATTAAAGCCATTAATATTCATTTGAGCCTGCTTAATTCCTACGAAGTATTCTCATTGCTGCTATGCCGCAGTAACCGGCACAACTGGTGTCAGAAGAGGGATACCAAGATCCCATCTCGACCTCCATCCCAGGGCGTCTTCACCAGCCGGGTCAGTCTCCAGGTTGCCGGACCCGTCGCCAGTTCACCGACCGAAAGACGGCGTTTCCAGTCGTTCACAACGGGCGCTTCGCTTCCCAAGGGCGTTTCTACGAGGCTACCACGGAATTGACCAGACGATGAACGGTACTAGACTGCTGTAGTTTTTGTGTAGTTTTTGTTTTTTTTGTATCTGTGTATGCCATACCTAATATATATTTGTCTTGTAATCTGATAACTACGTAACCTACTAAATTTCACTTTCTGCCTCAATTGTGTTAATGATAATCTAAGAATCGTCTGTCGAAACATTAGGCTGATTTGTTCTAAGAGTTCATATTTAAAGTTTTCTGTTGACTAGCCAATCTAAATTTGATTATATTGATCAGCATAGTTCATAAGCTTTATACCTACTGATACTTTATGATTGTGTTGTGTCTATATGTAACTTACGATTGTAACTGAAAAATACCAGACACTATGAACGACCACCCTCGCATCTTGGGCAGGCAACCGGAAGCATTTAGGGGCTCGGCTGATCAAAATTTCAATGAGTGGATCAAGCGCTTTAATCGCTTTCTCCAAGCCAGCCAGATCAGAGATGATCTTCGAAAAGTATCCTATTTAGCCAATTTTCTTGAGGGTCGAGCCGCCTTTTTGTATGATCAGCTTCCCCAAGATGTCCGGGCTACGTACGATGAAACTGTCTCTGAGCTAGCTAAAAAGTTGATCACTCCACGGCTTGCCAATTTGGCTAATACTAGATTGATGGCCCGCGTGCAGGGGTTTAGTGAGCCAGTCGTGGATTTTTCGTATGACATTCAGAGACTAGTTACTGAAGCGTTTCATGACCAGGAACTAGGGGCTCGGGAACGACTTTGTCTGCGCTTCTTTTTGGATAAGCTACGGCCTAAACTTCGGAACAGCATCATTTTTCAGCACCCCCGAACCTTCGATGAGGCTGTTGAGCTAGCAGTAGAGGCTGAGTCTGAGGGTCATTATCAGGAGGGGGGAGCCCCGTGGTACGACCGCATGGTCACTAGCTCCGATTTCCAGCAACCTAGTCAGAATATTGGGGGTAGGGTTAGCGCTGTGAGCGAACAGTCTCAGATAGCGGCCGAATTAGCTAAGTTGAGAACCACCGTCCAGGGGCTACAGAGTGAGCTGAGAGAGCACAAAAAGAGTGCAGCAACTGCGCCCCATAGCAACCCTCCCTTTCGTCGGAATAGCTACAGTGAGAACTACCCCAGAAATGGAGCTAGGGGGTTCAGCAAAAACCAGTTCACGCGGTCGGGCGATCCTGTTTGCAATAACTGTGGGAAAATTGGGCATATTCGATCGCAATGCCGCAGCACCTATGTCCCACCCCAAAGGCGCAGACAAACCGTTCCTGACAGCAGAAATCGAACCCAAAACAACGGTTCTAGTGGCTACAGAGGCCCACCACGGAGCCAAACGGGAGGCTCCGTAAGATACGTAACTGACGCTCAAGAATCAGAACGAGCAGATCTAGACAGTGAACTGAGTCAGCTACGTAAGGAAATTGAGGTTCTGCAGCTGCAGCGCGAAAGCCTGCAAGACGATGTCACCGGCCGAGCGTGTGCCATAACGGCCAACGTCGGTAGTCCGAAGACGGACAGTTCTGAAAGTTTAGCTGCAGAGCATCTACCAGGGGAGCCACTGCTTGCCTCCAAGCCAGACGAAAAGCCAATTTCGATCAGGGGAATGAGATCGGGTCAGAGACTAACGTTCAGCTCATTTTTTCTGGCTTTGATTTTCCATATTTTTCTACTGGCAGGGTCGGCAGAGGCTTCCTTAGCAGGGCATTTGCACTCGTTCACGACCCAAATTCAGGCTGGTTATGGAATAGCTATGCAACCATCTGGATTAGCTATTACGCCTAGAGATGTGCATTATCTTCCGATAATAGTGCACGGCCGACTACCAAAATTTATGACAGAGGAGTTTCAAAATAGTAGCCTCAACTGTCCCTTCCGAAAGGAAATGCACGAACAGGTAGAAGAAGCTATTTCAGAGATGGCTGACGCTTACCGTGGCCTACTAGATACGGAATTTTACAGCTACCTACTATCCAATTTGTGCAAAAACTCTGAAGGGTTATGTTCGACCCCGCACCGACCAAAACGATTCATTGGTGCATTAATAGCAGGTGCATTTGGTCTGGCAGGCACAGGCATAAGTATTGCTAATAGCATCCATCTAGGAAAGCTAGGCAATAAGGTAGCCGCCTTGGACTCGACTATGAACAGAATCATTGCCCAAAATCACTATCGCGACGATATACTAGATAATATCATAGTCGCAAGTGAGAAGCTGTACGTAAGTATGCACAAAGCTATCACCAACTGGCAGAAAACCAGCAGGAGTTTGCAATGTCGTCTAAGCAACCAACTTTACAATACGAACGCTGTCTTGGCTGTGCATACGGTGAAGGAGGATTTACGTCGTCTTATTGACGCAGTAATGTTAGCTGCCACTGAGGGTCGCATGTCACCGGACATTATGGACATGGTAACATTAACTAAAATTTTGAGCAAAGAGCCAGCTTTAAAAGATACAATGATACTACGTGAACCGTCTCTAGTTTTTCAGTTCGGTAAACTATATCCAGTGAAAATTGGAATAGAAGCCTTGGCTTTTGCTTTCATACTAGAAATTCCCATAGTGAAAATCACAGACGTATCTCCAGTTTATGAAGTCCATAATGTCGGCTGGAATGCTGCACCTAACTCAACCAGCAGAGGGGCTAGTTACCGTCTGCAAACACCACAATTTGTTACTTTTGGTGGCATACAACAAAATTTAGATAGGACAGTCAAAACAGAAGAGTACGGTGAAATTCATCGAGAAAGTTGCACCCGAAAACCAGGTTTATGGTACTGTGAGCCTCAAACACTAGTTCTGTCACCGCACAATGACTGCCTAAAAGCATTGTTTCAAAACCATAACATTGCAAATTCCTGTCAGTGGTTTACAGCGCGATACCAAAACGTAACGGAAACGATAACTATGCCTAGTGGTGTACTGATTCGAACAAATGAAACCTTTGCAATAGTGACCAAAAGCCACAAATTGGCACATCAAGCTGTTGGCGAACGAATTAGTGTACCTAGGCACGGTGTTTTGTGGCTAGCACATACTGATTATACCGTCCTTACAATAGGCACTAAGGTGCTGCTCACAACGCTGGGGAAAGTGCATCATACTCGAGTGAAAATAGGTAGTGAGCAGCCACCCGTCATAGAACCGCTTGTCTCCATTGTCGACTGATTGGGTTTCACTAGATGATGCCAAAGCTCATATAAATATAGCTAAGCAGCATATGCAAAAATTGGGGGCAACTATATGGACCCAAGCCCTATTTGAAAACTGGGACGGGCACTATACCACCTACTTGATATTAAGTATGGTTTTTCTACTGGTGGTAACAATTCTGATAATATGGTACTGTGGCTGCCGAAAAAAGGTCTGTAACAACAGAAACAGATATCAGTATCGACGACGACGTCGAAATACGTCTGAAATGAAAACTCCTAGGAGGCAACCGGGAGATGGTGACAGTGAGCTGAGAAATCCCCCTTCTTCCCCTGATCAGTCTGACAGTCTTGACAATAGGCGTAGACCATCGCGTCACAATAGGCCGACTGCGCCAGAGTACGTAGTTGCACTCGAATCTAAATTCGCACTGATGATCTGGATAACTATAAATGGCCATTTACTCAAGGCTTTTCTCGACACTGGTGCATCGTGCTCAATAATTTCACAGAAACTAAAGTTGGAGATTCTGAAAAATGCGCCCACTTTTCCACTTTCTGACCCTAGATCTCTCAAAACAGCTGCTAGCTCATGTGTTGAAATCACAGCTCCGACGACAGGAAAAGTGACAGTCGGAAAACGCAAAATCAAACAAACTTTTCGGATAGCCAATGAAGTGTCACCCGACTGCATACTAGGATTAGATTTCATTAATCAGTGTGGGAAACTAGAAATTGACGCGAATGCTGGTGTCGTGAAATTGGACGAGCAATCAATCAATCTAGTGCATGAATCTGATAGTAGCAATGTGCCTAGCGACCATAAAGTAGCAGTACGTACTGACGAAACATGGGTGATCCCTAATAGATCTCAGGTTGTAATTATGTGTAATGTGTCAGCTTCTGTGCAAGAATGGGCTCAAGATAAGGACCTAATTTTTTCTGCGAATCCAAACTTTTGCAAAAAGTTTGGCATTTCTATTGCTGGAGCACTAGTTCGTGTGCAAAATGGGGCCATTCCTATCAGAATTATCAACACCAAATCTCAGGCTATTAAGATACCAAAAAGCTACGCTGTCGGTAATTTAGCCATTTTCGCCGACGAAATCATAGCTGCAGTGAATAGTGAGGCTAAAGCAAAAACCACTAAAATATCGTCGGAACATAGGCAAAAACGAATTGACGCTATCAAGAAGCTAACTTTTGAAAATAGCAAAATTTCCGACAGTGAGAAAACAAAGTTGCGCAATCTACTGCTAAAGTTTGAGCAAATTATAGCAGTTGATGAGTATGACCTTGGTTTGGCCACCAATTTGGACTTTAAAATTGATACAGTTGATGCATCTCCGATACGTCAACGAGCATACAGAATTCCGTTGAAAAGTCAAGAGGAATTGAAGCCTATTCTTGACAGATTGCTCGGTGCAGGTTTAATTCGGCCATCAAACAGCCCGTGGGCCAGTCCATATTTGCTAGTACCCAAAAAGAATGGGTCCAAAAGGCTAGTAGTCGACTATAGACGGCTAAACTCTATAACGAAAAAAGATACTTATCCTCTACCCAGAATCGATGAAACGTTCGACAGAGTTGGCCGAATTAAACCGAGCCTATTCACTACTAAGGATCTCCATACTGGCTTTCACCAAGTACCTCTAGTCGAAAAGGATAGGAATAAGACTGCTTTTATTACACAGCACGGGCTATATGAGTGGATGGTTATGCCAATGGGGGTAACTAACGGACCCCCTACTTTCCAAAGGCTCATGGACCTGACCTTAGCTGGGCTAAGCTGGGAATGTTGCTTGGTATACATAGATGATCTCATAGTGTTTTCAACAAATTTTGAGTCACACTTGGTGCATTTGACAAACGTTTTTGAAAAATTGCAAGCAGCCAATTTAAAGATTAAATTGACAAAATGTCTATTCGCGATGCCTCAAGTTCCATACCTTGGCCATATTTTGTCAAAAGATGGAGTCCAAGCAGACTCGTCTACTGTAAGCAAGGTGAAAAACACTAGAGCCCCGCAGAACATACACGAGATGCGCAGTTTCCTTGGTCTGGCTAATTACTACCGAAAATTTGTTCGGAACTATGCAAAAATAGCCGAACCACTTTTTAAACTAACAGGTAAAAATGCAACTTTCAAATGGGACGAAAATTGTCAAAAAGCATTTGAGACGCTAAAAGAAGCTCTCACGACTACACCTATTTTGTGTCATCCTAACCTGCAAAAACAATTCACCTTGGAAACCGACGCCAGCCTTCACGGCTTGGGAGCTATACTATCACAAGACGGGCACCCAATAGCATTTGAGAGTAGATCCTTGCGACCAAGTGAAAAATCCTGGCATGCTACGGAACTTGAAGCTGCTGCGGTGCTATTCGGAATAACATCTTTTCGACACTATCTGATTGGGAACAAAACCAAAGTAATTACTGATCATGCAGCTTTGAAATGGCTGTTGCAAAGCAATCATACAACCCCGCGTCTTACACGGTGGGCTCTAACTCTGCAAGCTTACGATCTCGAAATTGAGCATAGGGTTGGGCGCGTTCACAATAATGCCGATGCACTGTCTAGGCCACCAATTGTAGCATCATTGACCCAAGACAAACCTGAAGTAAACTGGTCTGAAATTCAAGCTAATGATACAAGCTTCGCAGGACCCATGATGCTATATCTAACAGATCAAAAATTGCCTACAGACCCTGAGCTTCAAAAACGCATACTACAGGAGCATCCGTACTTTTCAGTAACGAATAGCAAGCTGTTTCGTTTTATAAAAGATCGAGAGACTAAAGTTATCGAGCCGAAATTATATGTCCCACGAGCGGCTAAGACAGTCGCGCTAGAAATTTGCCATGATAATTCTATATCAGGTGGGCATTTCGGCATCAATAAAACGAAACAGAACACTGAGAGGCAATTTTACTGGCCAAACATGATAGCTGACGTGAAGGCTTATTGTGAACGCTGTGCAAAGTGTGCTTCCAGAAAACGCATCACACCACAACACAGAAGTCCTCTGGTGCCAATTCGTGTCGGAGGCCCATTCGACATGATTGGTGTGGACATTGTTGGTCCGCTTCCAATGACTCAAAAACGAAACCAATACCTGCTAGTTTTTACAGACTATCTGACTAAGTGGTGTGAAGCGTTTCCAATACCCAATCGTGAAGCAACAACGATAGCTCAAAGATTAGTGACTGGAATAATTCTGCGGTTTGGAGCGCCAAGGGTGTTGCTAAGTGATCGAGAGCCCTCATTTCTGTCGGAAATTGTAAAATGTGTCTGCTGTATTTTTGAAATCCGAAAAGCTCAAACCACGGCATATCAGCCTCAATGCAACGGAAACACAGAACGATTACAGCAAACACTAGTAGACATCATAGCTAAATACGTAGAAGGGCACACAGATTGGGAACAATATCTACCATATGCTCAAGCAACATACAGATTTAGTGTCCATGAGTCTACTGGCTTCTCTCCCTTTTACCTAATGCACGGATTCAAGCCTAAATTTCCGTCAAATGCCAACCGTGATCAAATTTTTGAATGGTTTCCTACGGCACGTGAGTACGCCAGTGAAATTTTGACTAGATTGCAAAACGCCCATGAAATGGCCCGTGCTAACATTACGAAATCGCAAGAAAAGAACGCACGTACCTATAATGCTAAAGTACGTAATGTAGCTGAATACAAGGTAGGGGATCAGGTCTTTGTCAAAATAGAGCAGAAACAACCCCGAGGCAAATTTAATGCAAAGTGGGAGGGTCCATATACGATTCTCAACGTAGAACTGCCAAATATCGACATAGATTGGGGCGAAGATGCTGGACCGCATGAGAAAATACACGTAAACCGAGTGAAACCTTATCAATCACCTGATTCGGATTCTGAGAGGGAACCAATGGGAAACTCGCGCTTGAATCTGGCAGATCTGGCGCAGCATCCCACACCCGCGCTTGGAGAACCAGTGCAACGGCGTGAGCTTACCGGAGGCGACCAAACAGATTCCGAATCAGAGTTTCAAGGGTTCACGGAAACTGAGGTAGATAGTTTCCAGCGTTACTACAAAGACCTGTTCCCCGAATAAGTTAGAAACTGATTTTGTAGCTAAGTAGATATGGCGTGTAAGTAACTGTAAATATGTAGTATATATGCGTAGTAGCTAAGAATTGATTGCCTTGTACCAAAGTGTTCTAACTGACCTAAATGTTTGAAGTTCTGTGTAAGTAGTTATGTGATACGTAATGCGTAAGTAGTTGTAGTGTGCATAAACATTAAACATAAGTCAATAACAATTAGAAACGTACTCAACAGCAAATTTTTTCAAATAGTAAACGTAGTTTTTTTAATATTTTAGATAAAATTCCGCACGTCATGAGATTGGACGCATACAACCCACGAGCATACAAGAAATTCACGTATTTTTTCGGATCAAATAGTCCATTTAGCAATTTCCACGCCTGCAAAATCAAAGTGCGAGGAGTCACGTACAACTGCGTTGAGCAAGTTTATTTAATAGAGCAAGCTAAATTTTTTAATCGGGATGATGTAGCCAACGCAATTTTTAATGCTCCGGCGGGAAAACAACAAAAGGATCTGAGCAAGCAAGTGGCTACTCGCGTTCAAAAAGCACAACGTTGGTACCCGATAGCGCCCAAAATTATGTTCCGACTATTAATGGCTAAATTCAAGCAAAATTTGCATTTAAAACGCGCTCTACTTGATACTAAGCCTACGTACCTAGCCGAGGCATCTCCGTACGACCGTACATGGGGTATTGGAATTCCAAGCGGATCAGCCAGCCCTACGTCTTGTACTAACTGGAAGGGACAAAACTGGCTAGGACGTCTATTAATGGGCGTGCGCAATAAACTATCACGTACTAGAAAGCGCGGTAATCGAGGCAAAGGTAGTCGGAAAGGCCACAGCAGAAAAAGTCAGAAAATCATAGAAAAAAGTGAAATTTAGTTTTGTGCATGTACATACGGTAGTTGTGTAATTATGTCTTCTGCAAATATATTGTGTAATTGTGTCTACCTGCATACATATTACTATTTTGTTATGATGATTTTTGTACCATATATGTGACGAAACCCATTATGTGAATGTTTCCCAAAATAGATATATGAAAAAAACAAATTTTGGAAAAATACCTTTTTTCGGAGGCACCGCTGAGTTCGGAACAACTCAGTGAGCCCAGCTAACTAGCTATATATTTGCGCAGCTTAATATAAAACTAAAATAAGCCTTTATTTGATTACTAAAAACCCAAAAATCAACCAAATCAAATTTTTTTCCGAAACCTGTTCGGTTAATGTTTCATCGATTGTATATGAGAACGACTGATTTGAAGAAAACCAACTTTTAGCAGCAGCTGCTGAAACTTCAGTTGCGAGAACCTACGGGCTTCTTGCTAGTATTTTGCTGCGCTGACTGATTTCAGTTAGCTTGCCGGACCCCAAAGAAGGGGATATTGCCGGCGATAGGTCGAATCAGCATGTCTTACATTATTGCAGTTTATGTAAATATCGTAGTACTGTAGTTCGTTCTTATTGTGTATAGTTTCTTCGATGCATACATATATTATTCTAATTTTGCCTATTATATATATATATATATATATATATATATATATATATATATATAATATTAGTCGGTGAAAATTTCTAATATAATGTAACTGAAACCTGAATCACGGGACGCTTAGATGGTGACATAACCGAAAATTAAATGCTGACTGTTATGAACAAAACTGTGGTGGGCTGTTTGCCCTTGTATAAGCTAGTGGGCTGTTTGTCCTTGTGAGCTAATGGGCTGCTTGCCCTTGTATAAGATAGTGGGCTGAAAGCCCTTGTTTGCCTCAAAGTGGAAAGGCTGAGCTCTGAAGAGTTGTACGGCTGATTGCTGAAATATTTTTGTAACGATGACTGAAAAGCTGCTAATCTGCATTTTACTTCGAGTTGTATCATCTACCTAAGCGTCTTCAGACTTATTATTTATTAATATTGAATGTCGACTTAGTATTGCGGAGCAATACTCTTGCGAAAAGGGGGTAGATGTAGCGTTGTATTTCTTTGAAGTCTAAATGATTAATAGCTAAGTGAGATAACAGAATCCTTATATTTAATTACACCCTAAAAATTCGCCCTAATCTTTCTTAACCGCAATCAAGTACTCAATCAAACAGCCTTTTGAAGTTACCTTTAACAGAAAGCCGTTTCTCATTGGCTAAGAAATTTCGCCCTATCAAAATTGGGGGCTGGTTTGTCGAAACTATTAAAACTAAATCACGGAAAGAACCGAGGTTCATTATTACCACAGGGCTGTAGGCTGAGAGCCGCCCTTTGCTTCATTTGTGCTCATTTGATTGGACCTGTATCACGATTTTGCTGTTTTATAATTCTTTTAATTAAAGCCATTAATATTCATTTGAGCCTGCTTAATTCCTACGAAGTATTCTCATTGCTGCTATGCCGCAGTAACCGGCACATATGAATCGACCCTAAAGCAACACAGAGTAAAACGTACGATCCTGCTTGGGCAGCACAGCCAGTGCCCGTTGCATGATTTTCCTGCTTATTTCAGCCCGCTTAGTTCGCATGTAGTGTTGGCCGGCCAAAATCCACACTTCCGGTTCGGCCTTGAATTTACGCATCATCGTTTCAAACAGTTCGTCTGCTTCCTGAATACAAAAAATTGTTTTTGTTGTTTTTCCAAAATAACGGCTACATAATATTGTGATTTGGTACATTCAAAAATATAGCAATTTCTGTTCAGTCACTCCCACACAAAGACATACAAAAAGGCTGGAATTTACACAGACAAAAAGGCTGGAATTTACAAAGTGCTTAATTTTAGACTCTATGCCAGTGTTTTTTGGCAGAAATAGCACATTCTAAGAAAATAGTCAATGTTGTAATTTGATAGAATCGCGTGCCAGACTTAATAGAAGTGACGCGTCATTTTTAGACTGTCTGTGTTCAAGTAGTCTGCTAATATTAGTTATTATGAATGCTGACATTTTATTACTACAAAAATACAAAACTCCACCTTACTTCATTTTTATCACTCTTGCAATAAATATCAGCCAACTGTTTATAAACTTTCAGAGGATCATTGGTTTGCAGAGCTCGTTGAAACAATGATTCCAAGGACTCCCGAGTTCCGTATAAATTCTCCAAATTCAATAACGCTGTCCAGACATTCAAACGTTCGGCCTCTTCGCTAAAATTATAAAGTTTTTTTGAGATATTTTTCACTACACGTACACCCTGAATGAAAAAAAAATTGCAAAATGGAGAAATCAAAAATGTTAGTTAAATAAATTAAAAATTATTGCAATTCTATCGGCTCGGCAATGCCCGTTTACGGCGTATACTTGCGTACTTCGGCCTTATCCGATTCGGAAATACAGTCAATCGATTTTTGGCCCTCATTTCACCTGCACAGGCCACGGGCTTAGATGCACGCAGGGCTCTATTGTTCAATCCCTCTATACTTGCAATAATATATAAATACACCAACACCCATCTTTAAAGTCCAGTTCCAAACCTAGAATCTGTTTTCACATCCGCGTGCTATTTTGCATACTTTACAAAAAAGTACAACTATGCTTTGCAACCTATGTGCGTTCAGTCGGCAACATTACAAAAAAAACAGTTACGCCGCTAATATGACATAAGATCAGATTGTGGCGGGTTTTTTTCGTAATGATGGCGGCTGAACGGACATGCGTCTGTTAATATTGAAACCTAAATTGCACTTTCATATCGTTTGACAATAGTACAGCATACCGAAAACTGATAGTAGCCAGGGCTTTTTCTCCCACAGCTTTAGCCTTCTCCACCTGAGCTGCTTGCAGGAAGAAAGCCATATAACGGAGCCAAAGCAGGGAGGAGTTAGGAGAGCTCAGCACCAGTCGGTCATAGTCCTCCACGCTCTCCAAAGAGCCCATTAGTTGAGCAGCTTCTTTCTGAAATAATAAAAAATACTGTCACCAAAAAAAGAGATAAAAATGGTATAATAAAATTCTAATACTTCTTATAGTTTAAACACTGCCTAAAGGCCACTTCTTATCACAAACTACTAGAGACTACAATAAAGTCTGAACAAAAATTACGGAACAGTGAGACAAAACAGGCGGCGTAATTTTTGTGACTACTCGCTGTACTCTTGGTGCTTGCAACTCGTTCCTTTCGTAATGAAAACGCGTTGTTTCTTTTTGTCTCAGGGTCCACCAATCTTTGGTCAGACTTTAGATGATCAGTCGACCTGTGTAAACGAGTCGTCTAGCTCACACAGTAGACATTAAATAAATACATTAAAAATGTTAGCCAGATGGACTAGGTCAGGTGCATATTCACGCAATGAAACTGATCATTAAATAAAATTCAGAAAATCAGACGAAACAGTTAGTACCTTTCTCAATTCGTCTTCCGTTATTTTCTCTCTTTCCGCCCTTTTTCGTTTAGCTTGCTAAAATTAATACAGGGTATGATGACTAGACAGTCCGCAACACGACTAACAATCTTGATCGCCTATCGCCGAAGTGTTCAACAGCTGTGATTGAAAAACTGTTAAAAATGAACCAAGCCACCTGAGTCTTGAAAATATTGTGATGTCTGAATAGAATGTTGAATTTTGACAAATACGCTATGTGGCCACAGCCAGCTTCAGTTTAAAAGGATAAAATGAAAAATCATCACACAATAATTAAAACTTAGTAACTCGAATCATCATATCAACAAGCAGCAATTTTATGCAAAATTTATGGAGTTCTGATCCATGGCCACGACCAGTCCGGTCAGCAATTTTCAGCAGTAGCAGTTATTTTTTAGTGTAAATCGTTGTCGGTGGAATTAAATTACTTGGAAGAAATTGCTTCTAAGGAAGCTTAACCTGTCGCTATACATATTTTTAATAATCCGGAAAGGTTTTTTGGTATTATTCGAGAACAATTGGTAAACCCAGCCTATGCATTTATCCGACATTTGTAAAATATGCTGACAATTAAAAAAGCATAAATAGTTAATCAGTTAATCATGAATAATTAAACGGCGATGTACGGGAGCAGTTGGTAAGCGTCGGGTGCCGGACCTCCGGCGGAGGGCGGTTCTGGTTTTGTTTTTCCGGTGACAGCCGGAAAATTTCCGCAGTTACGGTATTCGATTTCTTACTCAAATTTGGTGCACTTTTTTGGATTCAAGAGGGGGAGTGGGAGGTTGATCTGATGTGGGGTGCCTGCTGTCTGAGATGGGGGTCCTAGGCCCCCTGAGGGGGGAATAGATAACCTCCCTGCCCCTCCTTATGTGCATCTCTGCTTACGATTTATTTTTTTCATTGAGAAATAAGTTAAGTAATAAATTATGGTGCAATAATTAATATCTAAATTTTTGAAAAATAGGAAAGTTAAATGTGCTGGTAACTACGCCCACGCCGATATTGAGATTGCTAAAGACTGTGCCACAGCCCCAAATTTTTTAGGTCTCAATTATTATTTACGGCAGTTTTCTCCCTTCAAATATCTTTGCGATACTGCAAGAAAACTTAATCGGCGCCCTTGTTCATGTGCCCAATTCGATGTCTCAAGCATGAAGCACATCCACATTCACATGTAGGCGTCCCAAGCAACACGCACACTGGATTCTGTGGCTCACCCACAACCACAGGACTTAAGGGGGGGCTAGTACTTGTATAAGTAAAAAGTTTAAGTGCTCCGATTTGCTCCAAACTTGCACACGTTGTGGCCGCGATAGACGTGCATCGCAGATGTAAAAAACTGGAACCGAAGCTATAGCCCATTTTTGACTAAGGGCTCTTGAAATTTCAATTTTACATGTAAATCCTAGGCGCAACTAAACGTTTTTTTTTGATCACAAAGCGTCCCTTCACCCGAAAAATTTGTTAATACTGACGAAGTTGATTTTTAGATGCTACAATAGTCTAATATAATATATCAACTTCTATGATCCATTTCTTTAAATTTTTGCCCATGGCGTGTGCACTGTACCAGCATGAACTCAGTGGTGAGCTGGTGGTGTGCTGAAACGAGAGGGGTACCCCCCCCCCTGAAATCAACACACTTCCCTGATTTGAGGCGGGGTCCCCCCCCCTTGGAATCAAGGCGTAAAAGGGCTATTTCGGCCGGAACATCGTTCCGACCGATTAGCTAGGATGGGGAAGAGTGTCATACTCTTCCCTATTATGTACTCTTGGTGTAACTAAGTAAAAACGTTACTTATTCAAGTGGTTAGTTTGGTAAGGCCAAGAGTACATAATAGGAAGAGTATGACACTCTTCCTATTATGCCTACGGGCGTGCGTCCAATGCGCAGCGCGAAATAGCCCGTTTATGTACGGTTTTGAGGGGGGGGGGTACCCCCCTTCATTTCAAGACACTGACAAGGACTTTTGTTGATGTGCTGAACTGAGGGGGGGGGTACGCCCCCACAACAGAAGACGGGGTACTGAACTGAGGGGGGGGGGGAGCGCAAAGACTTTGTCAGTGTCTTAAATGAGGGAGTACCCCCCCCCCCTCAACTGAAGACGGGGTGCTGAGTTGAGGGGGGACCCCCCCTAGTTAGCACGGGGTATCGAACTGAGTAGGGGGTACCCCCCCCTCAGTTGAGTACGGGGTCTTCAGTTGAGGGGGGTTCCCCCCCCCCCTCAAAACCGTACATAAACGGGCTATTTCGCGCTGCGCATTGGACGCACGCCCGTAGGCATAATAGGAAGAGTGTCATACTCTTCCTATTACTCTTGGCAAGAGTGCATAATAAGAAGAGTGTGACACTGGGCCAATTCCTGGCAGGGGTCGGAATTACAACCTGCGACCATTAACTCCAAAAACAGGCCACGAATTGGACCATTACCACCCCCACAAATTGGACCCCGGTCCAAAACGTGGCAGGGGACCCCCCCCACAAACCCACCCCGGTCCAAAACTTGGCGCCCCCCCCACAAATCAGACCCTAGTGGTCAAAACGTGGACCCCCACGAATTGGACCCCGGTCCAATCTGGGGGGGACCCCCCCCACAAATTGGACCCCGGTCCAAAACGTGGGGGGGTACCCCCCCCACGTTTTGGACCCCGGTCTGAAAATGGACCCTAGTGCCAAATCAGCCAATCAAATCGCTCCGAAGTCAGTTTTTCAGCCAATTGCAGCCATGTTGGAATTATTTCAAGCCAATCAGGGTGGGCACATGTTTTGATCAGGTAAAGTTGTTGGGGCTACTCAACCTCACTTTTTGGCTGGTTGGGTTGCCGACCCCTGCAAATTTTTGGATTTTCTGAAAATCTCAAACAGCAAGGGGGGACCCTTGTGAACTTGAAAAAATTTGCTCTTGGAATTAGATACAAATTGTTTTTCTTGGGGTAATTTGGGTCGCTGATTCCGAATCTGGGGTTGGTTTTTACCTAGGAGCACCCTGGACCCCCCAGTGACCCCCCCCGGGGTACCCCTCCTAGGGGGTCCTCAGGGGTCAAATTTTCGAAATTGGGATTTTGGTGTTTTTAGGGGTAGTTTGGGCCCCTGAACACGAATCCGAGGTCCAGTTTTGCCTAGCACCTCCTGGACCCCCCTCAGGGTACCCCCCCCCTAGGGGTCGAATTTTCGAGAATAAAAAAACTAACCTTTCAAAAATTAATCCAACTTTGGGCAAGCATTGTTGAACACGCAAAACAGTAGCGGAGCAGCCCAACCCCAACCTCACCACAATAACAACAAAAAACCAATGAAAATGGCACCGAGAAACAATTACCTGATCAAAACATGTGCCCACCCTGATTGGCTTGAAATAATTCCAACATGGCTGCAATTGGCTGAAAAACTGACTTCGGAGCGATTTGATTGGCTGATTTGGCACTAGGGTCCATTTTCAGACCGGGGTCCAATTTGTGGGGGGGGGTACCCCCCCCAAGATTTGGACCGGGGTCCAGTTCGTGGGGGGCCCCCCCAGATTGGACCGGGGTCCAATCGGGGGGGGTACCCCCCCCACGTTTTGACCACTAGGGTCTGATTTGTGGGGGGGGTACCCCCCCACGTTTTGGACCGGGGTCGGGTTTGTGGGGGGGGTACCCCTGCCACGTTTTGGACCGGGGTCCAGTTTGTGGGGGTGGTACTATGGTCCAATTCGTGGCCTGTTTTTGGAGTTAATGGTCGCAGGTTGTAATTCCGACCCCTGCCAGGAATTGGCCCAGTGTCACACTCTTCTTATTATGCACTCTTGCTCTTGGTAAGGCTTATTCCACCAGTTATATATGTAGCAACGAAACGGTTTGACTCAAAAGTGAATTAAACTTCCTGGTTACAATTTTTTCAAATACTTTTGAAGCCACCGCCGAGTCGCGTTTCATTTGTTTTAATGGAGCTTAAAAATTTGGAATTGATTTTTGCATCCTATTTTTTTACCCTGAAAATTTCGGTCAGAAAAAATTTTAAGCTTAGTTTTTTAGAAAACTAAATAAACACATCTCGCCATTTTAGACCTACAGTAACCAGCAACAACAAAAGAAGCTAGCTGGCTGGCCGCCTGGGCCAGCTCACACATAAAACACGATCACACACAATACTAAAATTACACACAGACCCACACACTCATTTGCCACAGCGAATACACGTAAGACGTGTAATTCGCTAGAGCAAATCAAATGTAAGGTCCTGTCGCTACTGTGGTAGCGACAGGAAAAAACTACAAAATTCTGAAGTAAATCTAGATATTAAACTTGCACTTTGTGGAGTTTTTACAAAACCTCACTTTTTTCTTTTTCGCCCCAGCAGTCGCATCATTTTCCACCGTTTCTTCCGCTTCACTCTCATCTGACGAACTGCTGTCCTCTGCTGTTTTCCCCAACTGACTGTTTCCTTCCAGTCCAATGTTCATCAGATTCATCATGGAATAGCGGCCGGCGTCCCAGTTGAATTCCGCTGCGGCCTGTGGCAGTGTCTCGCTAGCTTCTGGCGTTGCGGTGTCATTTTCGTGGAGTAACCTAAAATAATCCTAATATATAGTTTAAAAAAATGTTGATTTCGTCAAATAAAATTTCATACTTTCATATCGGTGAGCATTCATAACTCAACACTCATACTAAATAAAGTTTGCCTTACTGAAACAGTCAACTTTTATCTTAAAATATTTATGCTAGTGTTTTCAACTTTCAAGCTATAAAATGTTAGTGTTAGGTGATGAATTACAGCCATTATGATTTTGTCAAAAATGTCTTTATGACTTATGAAAATTATAAGATATTAAAAAACATGTTAAAATAAGCCACCGCACCACTACTAAAGCTATAAAATGAAACCTGTAACATGTTTTCACTCCTTCAAATTAGCACCATACTGCCAAATAATACACAACAATAACATAGATTTTTTACTTTAATAAAAATGGATCAGCCTGCGCTCTATTCATCACGGCTTCATCTGATTGAGTGGGCGGTGCTGGCCACTGCTGTCGTTTGCTAGGCCCAGGCGCGGCCACAATGTCGTGCAAGGATGGCAAGGCGAGAGATTCTGATTGGTTGGACAGCAGACTGTTGGTGCGACGACGTTTGCGGATAATGATCGGTTCTTGGCCACAAGCTAGAAACAGAAACTCACCAGAGCTGCAATTCACATTCTAACACTAACACTAAACTTTTCCTTAAAAGCTAGTAAAACACTTAAATTTGGGCTTGAAACACTAACATTGTAAGTGTTTTGATCCAAAATGTAAGTGTTTCACTAGCTTTTAAGGAAAACTTTAGTGCTAGGGTTAGGTTGTGAATTCCAGCCTAGATATAATAGAAAATTAAAAAATCACTAAAAGCCCCATTTATGTGTCAGTCCGTCGTTGACGCACCCACTGACGCAGACTTGTTAGAAACTGTAATTGCAATAATGACGTTTACCAACTAACACTGGCTTGCACCAAAAAACAATAGCTCGAGAACGAGAATAGAATAACTCAACAATAGCTGATGTCATTTAACCCTAAAGACTTATTCATTAGATTTGTTTTCACTGTTTCTTCCACAATGGGTGCCTATTAACTAATTTCCATACATTGAATATAATTTTTAAATATTGCAAGATGATGAACAACACTCGAGAATAGCTAGAGAATAAGGTTGGTGCAAACGGCCTATTCTAAAAGTTATTAAGTATTCTTATTATAAAGTATTCTAAAAAAATGAAAAACTGCACTTTATTTTGTTAGCACCGCCTTGATGTTAGTGAAAAAGGCTCATGTTTTACAAATACAGGAAACTGGGAAGGGCTATTTGACAAAAATATTGAACCCTCCTCCTCTCTTTTGGCTCCGGTGGGACGTGGGACCCCTTTCCCCATCAGCTGGGACCAAAACTTTGATGAGGGTCTTGCACCTACCACCTGCACAATGCCTAATTTAAACCATTTCAAAAACTGCCGCGGTCACAGTTTCGTAGGCTAACAAAACAAAATACACATAACTTGTCCACTCTAATCTAATCGAGTCAAGATTACGTGCAGTTGCATGAGATTGTCCACTGCTCGTTTTCTGTTCTTCTGTTCTGTTTTGTTTGCTTTTGAAATCTTTTTTTTGGTTTTGTTATATATTTAGCTTCTGTTGGTTAATTTTGTTTATTTGTTCTTTGCTGGTCGTGAGCAAAATCATTTCATAATTTCATTTCATTTCTAAATGACAAGTAATATTATTACTAATTATTACTGGTAAATAATCATGTACTGTTTGTAAAGGGCTTTATCAATCACATAACTTTTTTTAAGTTGCATCACTACTTAATCCAGTGATATAAATCATTCAGGTTAAAATCAATTATGAGGAGGTTCGGAGAGTACATAGAATTGGATAGTGAAACTGGATTTTGAAACTTAACTTTTTCAGCATTTTC
The DNA here is from genome assembly GCA_030248245.1 of Trissonchulus sp. WLG1_4. NCBI lineage: Eukaryota > Metazoa > Nematoda > Enoplea > Enoplida > Ironidae > Trissonchulus > Trissonchulus sp. WLG1_4. The sequence continues at coordinate 38,993 of JASANF010013972.1, forward strand.
GGGAAAAGCAGTATCTCAAGAAACAGAAAAAGTTGGAAAAAACATTACCAGTTTTAGAGACAGCTGAGATCTGATCCGGCACCCCGGTATCGGTTGGCAGCATTGAAAGACTAATTTTCACCTCACTGCCATCTGGACTACAGGAAAGGATCTTCACTGTGACTATGGTGCCCGGTTTCACAGCCTCACTAGGGCTTGTCACATAAAAGTGCGACATCCGAGAGAACTGCACTCGACCAACTAGGTTTGTACCAATCCTAAACAATAAACCAAAAGCCTGATTATATACAAAGTAACTTCCCAGATGTCGTGGATTCACATATTATTTTGTCAAGAAAACCAGAATTACTAGGTTTTAAGTTAAGTAAGGACCCAAGGAGAAGACTGTCCGAAAAGTTTGACCAGCACACAGAAGCAAAACACATGGTTATTTGAGTGGCTTGTAACTGACAGAACACCAGCTGGTTTTCACGGGATAATAGGAGACAGAGACAGGGAAAGTTTTTCAAGCCTAATTATAAAAAATATAAAACTTAAAATTTAAACTAATTAAAACTTGAATTTAAGCCTAATAAAAAATTGTACCAACCAAACAAACAATCCAACGGAAGTGCACTCCTTGGCAATGCCGCGTACAACCAAGCCCGCTCTCAAATCCTCAACTGACCGCAAAATGGGATCTTTTACTGAACAACCCATTCCAATTTCACTTGGACGTAAACTGATCAGAGCAGTTTTTCCTTCATTGTCTGTTGCCAGAAAATCCACTATAAGCCCTGCAAAAATAAATATTTCCACTTTGCCAAAACTGTAGTATTAATATTGATTCAGATAGTTTTGCTAAATTATCAAAAACACCATTTAAAATCCTTTAAAATAGTTTAGAAATAGCTTGTACACTAAAAAAAGTATAAGCACTCAGCAAATACAGCTTCTGCCAGAACATAAAAGTGCATGTAACCTCAAGCTTTCTTTAACTGATAGAGTAATTTACTTACACCAAAGATGCACTTACACTTAAAGGTAACATAATTGATCCAGTGTAGTCCATCTATTTTACGAAAAGCTCATAAAGGTAAAGGTGCTTAGCGTTGCTTTTATACTATAGCTTTAGGGATGGAAGTCTCGGTCTCGGTCTCGGTCTCGGTCAAAACCCGAGACTAGCCCAGTCTCGGTCTCGGTCTCGGTCTCGGTAGTCGAAAAGTCTCGGTTTGTACCCGGTCTCGGTTTTTCAAATCTGTGAAAAATTTTCCTGTGGTCCCCCCTTTGGTTTATATTTTTGGCAGGAAATTTTTTTCGGAAGTTTTTATTTCATCAAAATTTCACATCAAACAGTGAGATTCTGTCGATTTTTTTTCCAAAAACTTTACCGTGGTTGTTTAGTTTATCATTAAACACAGTACACACACAAAAATGTATGTTTGTGATTAGGTTTCTTGTTTCATATTATCTTTCAAGTCTGTCTGTGAGATTATTATTATATTTTATTCTTTAATCTTTAGTGTTTGGCAGGTCAACTTTGTTATGCCAATCGGTGACTTCACATACTTAACTGTATTTTCCAATTAGTATATATGAGTTTAGCAAAAAATCAAAAAATAAATCTGTGAAAGTTCAACTAGACGCAACTCAAAATTATGCTGTGAGGGTGACACATGTAGTTCGGTAGATGAAAAAAGAAGACTCTACTCCCAACTAAAATTTAGTCCCAGGGGATTGAGGGGACACAATTTAAAGGGGTGTCACGCCGGAGGCAAAGAATGAAAGAGCGTCACGACGCGCAGGTCTAATTTTTGAGCTAAAAACCCTTTTTATCTTGGGTGTATATTTTAGCAGAACATTGGTAATTCCAATTCAAGCTGAGCGATTTTTAACTAAATTCAGCTAAACAGTGTCTGAAATTGCTATTTTCTGGCGTGACCAAGGACAAATTGCGTCTGCTTTGGGACAGAGGTCAAAATTTCACAGTATTTAAGTAGACACGGCCCCACATCCACACAAAAGGAGGAAAGAACCAGGAACGTAACCAACATTACCGTGATGTAATTGTTACTTATATAACATAAGGTGTCTGACCATGGTCTTGTAAGTTTACCTAAAAACTTGTAAAAAGTCATTAAACAAATAGGTGAAAAAATGGCAAAAAATGACCCAAAGTCTCGGTTTTGGCGGTCTCGGAATTTGGTCTCGGTCTCGGTAGTCTCGGTTTCGTGGTCTCGGTCTCGGTCTCGGAAAAAAAACCGAGACTTCCATCCCTATATAGCTTATAGCACGAAACTATATATCTTTGGTGCAATCAAACTATTATTATGCCTTTTTTATATATACTATTGTTTACAAAAGTTTAGCTTTACCTTCAACTACTCTAGTAGCACACAGAGTAGTTAGTTCATCGTTCAACAAATCTAAATTATCCACCGCATCGGTCAGATGAATCGTGACTTTGGAGCTATTCGCGAGAAACCCTGAAATCGGTCTAGAAAAATCGCCGACTAGATTTCGTTTGGCCAATTTCACCAGGCAAGTTTGACCGATTTGGTTGAGTTGACACAGCTGATCTGCGCTCAGCAGCGTGAGCTCAAAACTGTTGTCTCGATGCGTGCTTAAAACACGAGCTTTCACTGCTTGACCGATGGAAAACTGTTTCATAGGTTGTCTAGCAACCGTCAAATCAGTACTAATATGAATCGGTTCGATTCGACAAGGCCAACTCGGATTCGCACAGACCGCGATGAACGGCTGCCGCGCGCTGGGAGCGGAAATTTTTTTGACAAAAACAAATATTTCATCTCCCGCATGAAAAGACTGCTGATAGTCCAAATTGGCGGCTTTATTCTTGAATTTTCGAGCCAATTTGCTCGGTTTCATCGTGCATTCAATCAATTTTCGACGCGCAGCTTCCTTTCGATCAAGAACGGACTGTTCGCCCAGAACTTTTGCTGAAATTTTCCCCTTACGCCTTCGTATCGCCATAACTTTTACCGCGACTTTATCACCAACTTTGTATTGTCGAAGGGGAAAAGTCTTTTCCGCGAAATAATCGGCTGTTTCAGAAATGTGAACCCGAGCCGTCATTTTTCCGCGCAGCAATATATGCAAAAAGAGTCCGTCGATTCTGGCTATAGTTGCATCAAAAACTTTGCCAACGGCTAGCGCTAGAGGCTTATCCTCTGATTTGGCTTCAGCGCCTTCCGATTGAACTCCGACACAATTAGTTCCGTATTTACGGAAAAGCGACGCAGAATGAGCCAAGACAAATCCCGACTCGTGCAATTTCACCAAAACCACACTGATTGCCTGACCCACGGAATACTTTTCGAAATCGGTGCTGTCACCTGCGTAAAGTCGGCTGGGAAAATAAGCCAGGGCACCACGATAAGGAGGCGAGACGACTACGGCCAAATTTGCATTCGGATCAGCCCGTACGATTCGAGCCTTTACAGTCGAGCCAGGTTCAACGCTTGAAATTGGTTTGCATTTTTTACACCATTTTACAAGCCACGATAAGGTTGAAAGTTCAACAAAATTGTCAATTAAATTCACACCAATCACGACTGACTGTAAATTTTCAGGCAACCGGTGAGATTTTGAAACTTGATCTCTGTTTGAGCAATTTTCCAGCAAAATACGTCCATTGCTCGTGTCTGAAATCGGACCAAAAAACATTTGCTGTTTTGCATCAAAATTCAAGTTGGTCACGTTGACAATTTGGCCAACAGAATAGGCGAGTAAATTTGGTCGCAGTTTAAGCACACGACTTTGTTCCGACAAAAAGGTTTCTAGAAGAAACTGGCTCTCGTTTAAACCGCCAATTAATTGACTTTGTCTTTTAGTGGACAACGAAAATTGTCTTTTATCCAATTTCACATCTCGCACGAGCGCAGTTATAGTATCGCCCAAATTGTGAGCGTCAAAGTTGGTTGGACACGAATTAAAATGCAGTAAGCCGGTTAAATTAGCAGGCAGTTGGACAAAATATCCAAAACTGGTGTTTTTACGGGTCAAAACGCCGTGGACCAGTTTTCCGCATTCCAAGGCCTCAAAATTAGGCAAAATAAAGCCGTTTCTAGCGACTTGCACGAGACTGGGTTTGGCAGAAACAATAGGTTGTGCGTCAAAACCAAAATAAATACAACTGTCTAGAATATCACCGATCTGATGCAGTTGCATTAACAAGGCTGAAGTTTCACCAAGACTGTCCGTTAAATGACATCGTGGCAGAAAAGCTTTCACAGAATTTGGCAAAATTTCCACCACAAAACCTTTGTTGGCCTGAATTTGTGTGATTTTTACCGAAATCAGCTCGCCAATTAGACGCAGGTGTTTCTTAACTTGTTTACCTGTATTAGACTGCTTAGTATTTTTTGCCAATTTCAGGCTTATCCCCGGCTGCTCGGGTATATCTGAGAGAACGTGCAATTTCAGTCGAATCCTCTGTTCCGCAGAATCAACACTCTCCACAACAACGCGCATCAGTTGGCCAATTCTGAACGTAGATAGGGCAGCCTGTGGGTTGGGCCATCCTTTAGAGCTAAGCCAACCCTTAACGCCATTAAAAAAAGCAACTACCAGACCATTTTCCAGTTTTTTTACCACTGTTCCGTCCGTGATTTGCTGTAAGTAGCGGTCACTGTAGTCTGTGATCAGCTGCGTCGGACTATGTCTCGCTAGTTCAATAAGTGAGGGTTTGTTGGTCAACAGCAGCAAGTGTCTTTTTAGATCAACTTGCAAAATCGCACACTCTAGTTCTTGCCCGACGGAAAAATGAGCCTCAGGCTGACTATAAGGCATATCGGCAGTGTGCAAAACTGGAATCAATCCATCAATATGCTCGTAAATTTTCACATGAATCGCTTTGGCAGTCGCTCGACAAACTCGACAGGGCACGATTAGTCCGGGCCGAGCGTCATCAATGGAGACCAGTTGCTGTTTAAGTACCCTACTTAAAGTCGACACGTAAAGCAGCTGATCATAAAGACTGTAGCCAATCACTCGACAAGAGTGCTCCGATCCGATGGCATAATGATGACGCCAAGCCGAATTTGAGCTTTCGCCGCCTTGCGGTAGTTCCAGTCGATTTTTCGGGGCATACGCGAATAATCGCGAGCCGTCTTCGGCGTCCAATTGAAAATAAACCGACTCAGGTGAGTCAGAAACTGCTAAAACAGTCATGCTATTTTTCTGGCCCAGTCTAAGACCCAATTCGGCGGATAGATTTGCAACTGAATTGAGTAAATGAGTTTGACAGCTGAGCTTGCACGTTTGAGAGCCCGGCAGCACGCAGTCGATCAAAACAGTCAGAGACTGATCAGGCTGAAAATTGGTTAGCGGATCCGCCGTAGGATCATCCAGCTGTTGTTTCCGAACATACGCTTTTAATCCGTTTAAGCCGTTTAATCTGACAAACAGACCAAATCGGGACAGACTTTCGATTACAGCTTCACAGCGTTGGCCGGGTAGCAACTGATCAAAAGCAGTCTGTGGCATTGAATCGACGGCTTGGCGAAAAAGTTTTGGATCAAGCGATAAGTGTACAACTCGATCCTGCCGAGATTTGACGACACAAAGGAGAGTTTGGCCGACAGAAAAGCGATGTTGACCATGAGTCGATAAGAAGGCTTGACAATCGGCGTAATTCAGAAATCCGCGAAGACCGCTGGTACCCAAATCAATCAAGTATCCTTTATCTTCTTCACTCTTAACGCTGGCTTGAATGATCTGAAACAAAAAACATATATATATATAACTTTTTGAAAATGACACTGACAGCTGCAAAAACGCTTACATAATTTACAACACTATCAAGCCTTACGTCGGCTGCAAACGCTGTGAGACAATCACTAATAACACGAGATGCGAATAGCGATAACGTGATGTTAATGGTTATTGTTGTTAAGCACTATTAGACACAGTTGGTGATAATACATTTAAATTTTGCCCGATGGAGGATATAAGATTCACTGTTCAGACGTAAGATATGTGGCTAAGGCTAAAATACGGTTCAGCCGAGCCTAAAACTTAAACGATCGACGTTCCACCCGAGTATTTGTGCTATTCGTACGGAAGGACATTTTAGACCGGCTCCCAAAGCAAATTAGCCCGCCAAAAAAGACTGAAGCAGTGAAGCTGAATCATCAAAGATAGCCCTGCTAGATCAAAACATCAAATTCATGTCCACCTATGTCCACAATAACTTCTGTATTTATAACGATTTCCTATAATTTGACATACCAATCCTTTTCTGATAGAACTAAGAACCAAAGCTTCGTGCAACGAGCCAGGGTCGAGTGTGACTTGTAAGGCAGGTCGTTTGCCCACAGTGCATTGCCCAGTAACTTTGCAGACCACTAACTGACCTGGGCTGTACATGTCGGTTAGTAGAGACACCTGAAATAATAAAATTTATATATCAGGGGTTTTTTTGTGCAAAACCCTGTGCAAATGCACACTTTTTTAAAATTTTGCACACAAAAATTAAAATTTTGCACAATAATGCACACTGCTCGATGGGTCTGGGATATGCTGAAAATGCACTGTTTTTAATGCAAAATCTAAAAAAAATTCTGGGGGTTGTCGCCCCCAGACCCCTGCATCTACTGACATCACTGGCGGCATCATCAACGGCGGCAGGTTTTTATACTGCGTTTTGGCAAATGGCGCATTATTTGCGTAATTGCTGTTCAAATTGCTAGAGGTCAGGGTTGGCACGTCTCGGGTTTGCAACCGAGACCGAGACCAGGCTACCGAGTACCGAGACCATCCAAACGAGACCTACGAGACCGAGACCAGCCCTTGGGGGACCTTTTTTTTCAAGTTTCAATTTTAAAATTTTTTGAGGTACTCTAAATTATGAAAAATTTGTAATTAAGTTGCAAAAAAATGACCGTTAGGTTATGAGGTATGAGTGTATGACTTGCGAAGTTGCGAGAAACTCAACATTATAAAAAAAATCTTCGTGACTAGAAAGTTTTGAAAACTAACGTAACAAGGGCATATACCAAGGGTAAGGGAGGAATGTGAAAACTTTTGCCCCAGAAATGTTTTCTGTAAAATTTTACACACAATTTTTTACACAAAAATTTTACACATTTTGCCCCCTTTGAATTTTATGGCCGGCCAAAAAAATTCTATTTCGTCTTTAATTAACCAAATTTTGCCCGAGAAATAAAAAATTTCTGCATTTTCAGGGGACTGCTGCCCCAGATCTTAGCAATGACCCAGGTTTCTAAACAAGTGTTGATGAAATACTAAGTTTTTCAATTTATTTCAAAATTCTACAAAAACTCTTGGACTGCTGCCCCTAGGCCCCGCAATCACCAGGATTCGTCAACAAAGTGTTGCTTAAAGTTGCGTAAAAATTTTCTGATACGTCTCCAATCGACCAAATTTGGCATAAAATTAAAATTTTCCACAATTTTTTTTGGGGGGCTGCCGCCCACAGACCCCTGCGACTCGGTGGCTTACTAAGCCTTGTTATTACATATCTTTCATCAAAGCCTATTGATGTATACCCGAGTATATTATGCGGCATTTACATGTCTACACGTAACACGAGTATATTATGCGGCATTTACATGTCTACACGTAACACGAGTATATTATGCATATGCTACATTTACTTGTGTTATATACACTATCTGATGTAACGTTACTTACTATCTTTTGTTTTAATTTTTCTATCGGAAAAAATTTCTGATACATACGTCTCCAGTTGACCAAATTGGGGCTAAAAATTGAGAAAAACCGCCAATTTTTTTCTGGGAACTAGCAGCCCTCAGAACCCTACACCTTTTTAATTTAGTAATCTTGCGTTTGTAAGGCGTTTTATGCGTGTTAAATTTGCTAAAAAGTGCCTTTTCACCCATTACAAAAAATTGAAAAGTCATTCCCTCCCCGGACATTTTTTCCTGGGTACGCCACTGATACGTACGTACCTCTAGAGGTATAAAAACGCGTATATTTGCTGCTATATAGGCGAAGAAAACACATTTACAGTTTGCACAGAAAAATAAAATTTTGCACACTAAAATTAAAATTTTGCACAATTATGCACACAAAATTTTTTGAAAAAAAAAACCCTGTTATATATACACTGAAAACGGTACAATTGATCATTCTTCTTCTTCTTCTGATCCTGGGTCGTCTGAGCAGGCTCAATATGACTGGGACGGACGAATTCGGCCCACATCGCGGAGGAAACCAATAACCGAGACGGGCTCCCTCGATATTTCTACTTCACGTAATGTGGCTAATTAATAATTTGGACTAACTAATAGCTTAACTGATATTAGTTCTTGGATTAGTTAGTTATTAATAGATTAGTTATACATATATTAATAGAAATTATTACTTGTTCGCTATTAAAAAATTATTTACTATTAAACTATTAAAAAATTGAAAGTTAGTTTGCAATTTACATCGTCATGCGCAGTAGCTTTTGTGAGTTGCTGAGTGTAGAGCGCTGACACTTGATTCACCGGCACAAAAGCCGTCAGTCCTTCGCGCAGCTCCAACACAAGACTGTCATCTCGAATCCGACGAATGGAGCCCAGAAAAAGAGCTCCCGTTGGAACCTTCTGAAACAAAACAAACAAAACAAGTCGGTTGACATCAACGGGTTGCCGACCGGTGTTAAAAGACCCTCTATTCTAAGCAGAGGACCCTCTATTCTAGGTAGAGGACCCTATGTTTTAGGTAAAGGACTCTCTAGATTAGGCAAAGAACCCTCTAGATTGGGCAAAAAAGTTCTGGAGCCCAAATTACCCCTATGGGCAGGGTGCCCTAGGGGTGTCATCATGGAAGGGTCCCGAGGGGTCCTAGACGAAAATGGACCTCGGATTCGTGTTCCGGGGCCCAAATTACCCCTAGGGACGTCAAAATCCCAATTTCGAAATTTGACCCCTGGGGACCCCCTGGGCAGAGTGCCCTAGGGGGGTCATGGAAGGGTCCAGAGGGGTCGTAGACGAAAATGGACCTCGGATTCGTGTTCCGGGGCCCAAAGTACCCCTAGGGACGTCAAAATCCCAATTTCGAAAATTTGACCCCTGGGGACCCCCTGGGCAGCGTGCCCTAGGGGGGTCATGGAAGAGTCCCGAGGGGTCCTAGACGAAAATGGACCTCGGATTCGTGTTCCGGGGCCCAAATTACCCCTAGGGACGTCAAAATCCCAATTTCGAAAATTTGACCCCTGGGGACCCCCTGGGCAGGGTGCCCTAGGGGGGTCATGGAAGGGTCCCGAGAGGTCCTAGACGAAAATGGACCTCGGATTCGTCTTCCGGGGCCCAAATTACCCCTAGGGACGTCAAAATCCCAATTTCGAAATTTGACCCCTGGTGACCCCCTGGGCAGAGTGCCCTAGGGGGGTCATGGAAGGGTCCAGAGGGGTCGTAGACGAAAATGGACCTCGGATTCGTGTTCCGGGGCCCAAAGTACCCCTAGGGACGTCAAAGTCCCAATTTCGAAAATTTGACCCCTGGGGACCCCCTGGGCAGCGTGCCCTAGGGGGGTCATGGAAGAGTCCCGAGGGGTCCTAGACGAAAATGGACCTCGGATTCGTGTTCCGGGGCCCAAATTACCCCTAGGGACGTCAAAATCCCAATTTCGAAAATTTGACCCCTGGGGACCCCCTGGGCAGGGTGCCCTAGGGGGGTCATGGAAGGGTCCCGAGAGGTCCTAGACGAAAATGGACCTCGGATTCGTCTTCCGGGGCCCAAATTACCCCTAGGGACGTCCAAATCCAAATTTCGAAAATTGGACATCTGAAACCCATCTTTTACACCCTTTTATACTAATGGCTGAAACATAACCCCAACAGGTTTCGTCCATTTTCCCTTCAAGGTCACGTGACGCGGGCCCCCGAGGGGCCACGAGTCCATAAAGTTGGGGGGTGCAAGTACTAATGGTAGAGATCCCTCTACCAAAGTTTGGGACCAATCCGACCAGGGGGGGCTGAGAAAAACCTGTTTCAAATTAGTGTCCGGAGAATAATAATAATAACAAGTCGGGTGACATCAACGGGTTGCCGACAGTGGGTAGAGGACCCTCTATTCTAAGCAAAGGACCCTCTATTCTAGGTAGAGGTCCCTCTGTTTGTGTTCAGGAGCCCAAATTACCCCTAGGGACGTCAAAATCCCAATTTCGAAAATTTGACCCCTGGGGCCCCCCTGGGCATGGTGCCCTAGGGGGGTTATGGAAGGGTCCAGAGGGGTCCTAGACAAAAATGGACCTCGGATTCGTGTTCCGGGGCCCAAATTACCCCTAGGGACGTCAAAATCCCAATTTCGAAAATTTGACCCCTGGGGACCCCCTGGGCAGGGTGCCCTAAGGGGGTCATGGAAGGGTCCAGAGGGGTCCTAGACGAAAATGGACCTCGGATTCGTGTTCCGGGGCCCAAATTACCCCTAGGGACGTCAAAATCCCAATTTCGAAAATTTGACCCCTGGGGACCCCCTGGGCAGGGTGCCCTAGGGGGGTCATGGAAGAGTCCCGAGGGGTCCTAGACGAAAATGGACCTCGGATTCGTGTTCCGGGGCCCAAATTACCCCTAGGGACGTCAAAATCCCAATTTCGAAAATTTGACCCCTGGGGACCCCCTGGGCAGGGTGCCCTAGGGGGGTCATGGAAGGGTCCCGAGAGGTCCTAGACGAAAATGGACCTCGGATTCGTCTTCCGGGGCCCAAATTACCCCTAGGGACGTCCAAATCCAAATTTCGAAAATTGGACATCTGAAACCCATCTTTTACACCCTTTTATACTAATGGCTGAAACATAACCCCAACAGGTTTCGTCCATTTTCCCTTCAAGGTCACGTGACGCGGGCCCCCGAGGGGCCACGAGTCCATAAAGTTGGGGGGTGCAAGTACTAATGGTAGAGATCCCTCCACCAAAGTTTGGGACCAATCCGACCAGGGGGGGCTGAGAAAAACCTGTTTCAAATTAGTGTCCGGAGAATAACAATATTTACAATATGAACTATCCTAATAATTATGATAATGAGAATAATTCAACTTCTACTAGTCCTATAAACATACTGAAAACGCCAAATTGTAGAGGAGCAAATTCTGTACTAGATTTGAACTTTTCAAATCTGTAAGACCTTTTATCCGGACGTTATGGCGCCAAAACGTCAAACATTTTGCGTTTATGCAGCTAAACACGATAACAATCTATTTTGACGTTTTTCTGCAAGTAAGACAAATATACCCGTAACGTTTTTGGTATCACCTGAAAGCTCTTTTTCTACCCTAACTAACAGTGAAAACTAGAACTTTTTACGCAGTACCTGAATAAAGTTATAGCCTAAAGTACGTCAAAATGACGCAATATTTAGTCAAAACATTTTGACGTTTTTCGGCATATAAGTCAGCGGTGACCTATAGCTTTTTTGGTATCAAATAAAAGCTCTAACTCTTAGGTATCCAACAGCGAAAACTAAATCTTTTTACGCGGTACCTGAAAAAAATTATGGCCAAAACCATGGCAGTGGTCCAGTATTATTAATATTTCAAATTTTTTTTGACGCTATTGGAAACATGTCAGCCAGAATCTATAGTTTGGTCAGTGTCAATTGAAAGCGCCTTTTCTGAACTATCGAACTGCGGAAACTAGAAAATTTTTGGCGGAACCTAAAAAAAGTTATTACCAAAATCGTGGTGGCTGAAAAACATCATTATGTGGTCAAAGACGTTTTTCGGTATATAAGTCAGCGTTAACGTATAGCTTTTTTGGTATCAAATGAAAGCCAGTATTCTGCCCTATCCAACTTTGAAAACTAGAACCTTTTACGTGGTACCTGAAATAAGTTATGGTCAAAAGTTCTTTTTAGAAAACAATTTTGTTCGAAAAAATTTCTCCGCGACTACTCACACCACAAACGTATCGAACAAAGTTCGAAAAAATTGAAATCGTTATAACTTGCGTCAACCTTGACGTAGAAACACAAAATTGACAGCATTCAACTCAGAATTGAAAGGGCTTTCGGATGATACCTTACATGACGTTTACGGACGCAACGGCCAGTCACGTATGACTATTATTTTTATACTGACCATTGGTCGCCGTTTACGTCATCATGCGACATATCAATTGATAGCTCTTGACAAGCGCAAGCATATAAAACAAATTTCACGTCGATACCATAACCCTAACAAACGTTATGGCTCCTGGAATTTTTCCCTTTAGTGGACTACCTATAATCACCTCATATGCGATCAAATCACATTGAAATTTAATTTTGAACAAAATTTGAAAAAATTTTCAAAAAATTTTTTATTGTCATACAATAACTTACGTCAGTTAGTCTAGATTTGGTCGAACTAGTCTAAACTAGACGCACTAGTCTTTTTGAAATCGGTGTCAACTAGTCTAAACTAGACGCACTACTTGTTACAATATGAACTATCCTAATAATTCTGATAATGATAATAATTCAACTTCTACCAGTCATATAAACATACTGAAAACGCCAAATTGTAGAGCTACATATTCTGCACTGGATCTGTAACTTTCAAGGTTGTAAGACCTACTATCCTTAAGTTATGACGCCAAAACGCCAAACTTTTGACGTTTAGGCAGCAAAACATGAAGTCGATTATTTTGACGTTTTTCGGCAAGTAAGACAAATATAACCCTAATGTTTTTGGTATCACCAGAAAGCTCTTTCTCTGCCCTAACTAACAGTGAAAACTAGAACTTTTTACGCGGTACCTGAATAAAGTTACAGCCTAAAGTGCGTCAAAATGACGCAATATTTAGTCAAAATATTTTGACGTTTTTCGGCATATAAGTCAGCGGTGACCTATAGTTTTTTTGGTATCAAATGAAAGCTCTAACTCTTAGGTATCCAACAACGAAAACTAAATCTTTTTACGCGGTACTTGAAGAAAATTACGGCCAAAACCATGGCGGTGGTCCAGTATTATTAATATTTCAAATGTATTTTGACGCTATTGGGAACATGTCAGCCAGAATCTATAATTTAGTTAGTGTCAATTGAAAGCGCCTTTTCTGAACTATCGAACTGCGGAAACTAGAAAATTTTTGGTGGACCCTAAAAAAAGTTATTCCCAAAACCGTGGTGGCTGAAAAACATCATTATTTGGTCAAAGACGTTTTTCGGTATATAAGTCAGCGTCAACGTATAGCTTTTTTGGTATCAAATGAAAGCCCGTCTTCTGCCCTGTCTAACTTTGAAAACTAGAACCTTTTACGTGGTACTTGAGATAAGTTAGGGTCAAAAGTACTTTTTAGAAAAGAATTTTGTTCGAAAAAATTTCTCCTCTACTACTCACACCATAAACGTATTGAACAAAGTTCGAAAAAATTGAAATCGTTATAACTTGCGTCAACCTTGACGTAGAAACACAAAATTGACAGCATTCAACTCAGCATTGAAGGGGCTTTCGGATGATACCTCACATGACGTTTACGGACGCAACGGCCAGTCACGTATGACTATTATTTTTATACTGACCATTGGTCGCCGTTTACGTCATCATGCGACATATCAATTGATAGCTCTTGACAAGCGCAAGCATATAAAACAAATTTCACGTCGATACCATAACCCTAACAAACGTTATGGCTCCTGGAATTTTTCCCTTTAGTGACTACCTATAATCACCTCATATGCGATCAAATCGCATTGTAATTCAACTTTTAACTAAATTTGAAAAATTTTTTAAACAATTTTCATTGTCATACATTAACTTACGTCAGGTACTAGATTTGGTCGAACTAGTCTAAACTAGACGCGCTTGTCAAATTTGAAGTGAAATTGTCAAATTCAATTTTGAAGTAAAATTTAAAATTTTTGAAAAAGATTTTATTGTCAAACACTGCTTGACCTCACGTTGTAGATCTAGTCTAACTAGTCTAAACTAGACGCACTAGTCTTGTTACAATATGAACTATCCTAATAATTATGATAATGAGAATAATTCAACTTCTACAAGTCATATAAACATACTGAAAACGCCAAATTGTAGAGAATTCAATTCTGGACTGGATCTGTAACTTTCAAGGTTGTAACACCTACTATCCTTAAGTTATGACGCCAAAACGCCAAACATTTGACGTTTGGACAACAAAACATGAAGGCGATCTATTTTGACGTTTTTCGGCAAGTAAGACAAATATAACCCTAATGTTTTTGGTATCATCTGAAAGCTCTTTTTCTGCCCTAACTAACAATGAAAACTAGAACGTTTTACGCGGTACCAGAAAATAGTTATAGCCTAAAGTACGTCAAAATGACGCAATATTTAGTCAAAATATTTTGACATTTTTCGGCATATAAGTCAGCGGTGACCTATAGCTTTTTTGGTATCAAATGAAAGCTCTAGCTCTAAGGTATCCAACAGCGAAAACTAAATCTTTTTACGCTGTACTTGAAAAAAATTATGGGCAAAACCATGGCGGTGGTCCAGTATTATTAATATTTCAAATTTATTTTGACGCTATTGGGAACCTGTCAGCCAGAATCTATAGTTCGGTTAGTGTCAATTGAAAGCGCCTTTTCTAAGCTATCGAACTGCGGAAACTAGAAAATTTTTGGTGGAGCCTAAAAAAAGTTATTAGAAAAACCGTGGTGGCTGAAAAACATCATTATGTGGTCAAAGACGTTTTTCGGTATATAAGTCAGCGTTAACGTATAGCTTTTTTGGTATCAAATGAAAGCCCGTCTTCTGCCCTGTCTAACTTTGAAAACTAGAACCTTTTACGTGGTACCGGAAATAAGTTATGGTCAAAAGTTCTTTTTAGAAACCAATTTTGTTCGAAAAAATTCCTCCGCGACTACTCACACCATAAACGTATTGAACAAAAGTTCGAAAAATTGAAATCGTTATAACTCGCTTCAACGTTGACGTAGAAACACAAAATTGACATCATTCAACTCAAAATTGAAGGGGCTTTCGAATGATACCTCACATGACGTTTACGGACGTAACGCCCAGTCACGTATGACTATTATTTTATACTGACCCTTGGTCGCCGTTTACGTCATCATGCCACCTATCAATCGATAGCACTTGATGAACGCAAGCATATAAAACAAGTTTCACGTCGATACCATAACCCTGAAAAAAGTTATGGCTCCTGCAATTTTACCCTTTGGTGACTACCTATAATCACCTCATATGCGATCATATCGCATTGTAATTCAAATTTGATAAAAATTTGAAAAATTTTTCAAAAAATTTTCGTTGTCACACAATAACGTACGTCAGGTTCTAGATTTGGTCGAACTAGTCTAAACTAGACGCACTAGTCTTGTAATAATTAATATACTTATACTATCCTATTCATAATGATAATGAAGATATCATCTCCATATTAAAATATCAGTTAGAACCATGTGTGTTATTAAGACGTTTAACTTTCGAATCTCGTGCAGTGGCTTGGTTCCAAAGTTATACGCAACGTAAATCGGAGTTATTTGTCTGTTGCTACAAGCAACGTTTAAACGTTATTACAGAAAACTCTTTACTTCCAATCTGTTTCATCAAAGTGTCTAAAAGAAGCGTTAATGCTTCATACTAAACCGCTAAGCTGTGCCTTTGAGTTTAAAAGGGCGTAAAATGGAGTTATTTTTCCTCCGCAGAATCCTCCGCGACAGGCCATTTTTGTAGTCAGGTATTTCTGGAGGTTAACCACAAAAATGGCCACAGCTTAGGCTAGGAACATCGTAGAAAGATGAAAATTACGTCATTAGAAAGACATTTTTTAGCGCTTTCAGATGACATATCACATGATGGCGCAACGTCATGAAAATAAGTCAAAATTTCACTTTCTAAATTTTGACGTACGCTAAACGTCACGTCACAGGGTCATATGACCCATCATTTTAAAGCTCTAACAATTTCCTTCCAAATGACGTTAAAATTATAATTGTACCATTACCGTATCAAAAGTTATGGCCCCTGAAAACTTTTCCTAAAAGGGGCTAATTGTACAGATCACACCATGGGTGATCAAATCCCAAAACAATTGAATTTAGGGAAAAAAATTTAAAAATTTTTTGTTCATCTTTAAATAATGTAACATGAAATAGACTAAACTAAGATAAATACTATTAGTCAAAAAAAACAAAAAAAAAAAAAAAATACAACATACTTAAGTTTCAGGACACTTGAGTGTTAATATTACTGATTTTAAAAAAAATCAGTTAAAAAATTTACATGTAAAGAGATTAATTTGATCTAACATGGGCTGATTATAGTTAGTCACGAAGGGTCAATTTTAAAAGACGTCTAGCGGACGATAGGAATGACGTACAAACATGACACTTACATCAATCGTCTTGATTTAAAGAGCGCTTTCAAATGAGGGGTCACATGACTTTGTCACGTGAGCATACCCTGAGATTTATATTTCGGGGTAACCTGAAGCGCTATGTAGTCATGTGACCCCTCATTTGAAAGCCCTGCTTGCCAGCAGTCCAATGATGCTATTCGTTTGTCTGTCCGGCGTTTCAAAGGCCAGTTATGGCGCCTTTAAAGACATGAGGCTAAAGAACACATATCGTAATTTAGTAATTACGATTTAATTATGATAAAAGTGTTCTATGGTGTGAAAACGTTAAAACCCCCATAACTTTTGTTATGGGGGTCGCAGCCACTTGGGAATTTCACCATTGGAATGGGGAGAGAAAGCGCTTTCGATTGATGGGTCACGTGACCCCTTTACTGCAAGTTGACGTAGTAATGACCTTGGCGCCCGGACAAAAACCGCTATAATTTGGTATATGCTGTTTTATCAGCCATATGAATGGTGAAAATATCATACGCCAGGAGTTTCTGAGATCACTGCGAAGACGAAACCTGCTTATTATCATTATCATTATTATTAGGTTAATATATATTGTAATATATATTGTAAATATTGTAATAATAATAATAATAACGGACATGACAGATACAAAAGGGTTGCCTTTTGCTTCGCAAATTGGTCGGCAACCCAATAATAATAATATTAATATTAACAAGTCGGGTGACATCAACGGGTTGCCGACAGTGGGTAGAGGACCCTCTATTCTAAGCAAAGGACCCTCTATTCTAGGTAGAGGACCCTCTGTTCGCGTTCAGGAGCTCAAATTACCCCTAGAAACACCAAAATCCAAATTTCGAAAATTTGACCCCTGGGGACCCCCTGGGCAGGGTGCCCTAGGGGGGTCATGGAAGGGTCCCGAGGGGTCGTAGACGAAAATGGACCTCGGATTCGTGTTCCGGGGCCCAAATTACCCTTAGGGACGTCAAAATCCCAATTTCGAAAATTTGACCCCTGGGGACCCCCTGGGCAGGGTACCCTAGGGGGGTCATGGAAGGGTCCCGAGGGGTCGTAGACGAAAATGGACCTCGGATTCGTGTTCCGGGGCCCAAATTACCCCTAGGGACGTCAAAATCCCAATTTCGAAAATTTGACCCCTGGGGACCCCCTGGGCAGGGTACCCTAGGGGGTCATGGAAGGGTCCCGAGAGGTCCTAGACGAAAATGGACCTCGGATACGTCTTCCGGGGCCCAAATTACCCCTAGGGACGTCCAAATCCAAATTTCGAAAATTGGACATCTGAAACCCATCTTTTACACCCTTTTATACTAATGGCTGAAACATAACCCCAACAGGTTTCGTCCATTTTCCCTTCAAGGTCACGTGACGCGGGCCCCCGAGGGGCCACGAGTCCATAAAGTTGGGGGGTGCAAGTACTAATGGTAGAGATCCCTCCACCAAAGTTTGGGACCAATCCGACCAGGGGGGGCTGAGAAAAACCTGTTTCAAATTAGTGTCCGGAGAATAATAATAATAATAATAATAATAATATTTAATATACTTATACTATCCTATTCATAATGATAATGAAAATATCTACTCCACATTAAAATATCAGTTAGAACCATGTGTGGTATTAAGACGTTTAACTTTCGAATCTTGTGCAGCCGCTTGGTTCCAAAGTTATACGCAACGTAAAACGGAGTTATTTGTCTGTTGCTATGAGCAACGTCTAAACGTTGTTACTAAAACCACGGTACTTAGCATCTGTTTCATCAAAATCTCTAAAAGAAGCGTTAATGCTTCATACTACACTGCTAAGCTGTGACTTTGCGTTTAAAAGGGCGTAAAATGGAGTTATTTTTCCTCCGCAGAATCCTCCGCGACAGGCCATTTTTGTAGTTAGTTATTTCTGGAGGTTAACCACAAAAATGGCCACAGCTTAGGCTAGGAGCATCGTAGAAAGATAAAAATTACGTCATTGGAAAGACAATTTCTAGCGCTTTCAAATGACATATCACATGATGGCGCAACTTCCTGAAAATAAGTCTAAATTTCACTTTCTAAATTTTGACGTACGCTAAACGTCACGTCACAGGGTCCTGTGACCCATCATTTGAAAGCTCTAACAATTTCCTCTTAAATGACGTTAAAATTATAATTGTACCACTACCGTATCAAAAGCTATGGCCCCTGAAAACTTTTCCTAAAACGGGCTAATTGTACAGATCACACCATGAGTGATCAAATCTCTGAGCAATTGAATTTAGGCAAAAATTTAAAATTTTTTGCTCATTTTTCAAAGAATGAAAAATAAAGTAGACTTCACTAAGATAAATACGACATGGTCTAACTAGTCTAAACTAGACGCACTAGACTTGTTAATATACTTATACTATCCTATTCATAATGATAATGAAAATATCTACTCCACATTAAAATATCAGTTAGAACCATGTGTGGTATTAAGACGTTTAACTTTCGAATCTTGTGCAGCCGCTTGGTTCCAAAGTTATACGCAACGTAAAACGGTGTTATTTGTCTGTTGCTATGAGCAACGTTTAAACGTTGTTACTAAAACCACGGTACTTAGCATCTGTTTCATCAAAATCTCTAAAA
Organism: Trissonchulus sp. WLG1_4; assembly: GCA_030248245.1. NCBI lineage: Eukaryota > Metazoa > Nematoda > Enoplea > Enoplida > Ironidae > Trissonchulus > Trissonchulus sp. WLG1_4. Next base: position 57,878 of record JASANF010013972.1, read on the forward strand.
GAAGCGTTAATGCTTCATACTACACTGCTAAGCTGTGACTTTGCGTTTAAAAGGGCGTAAAATGGAGTTATTTTTCCTCCGCAGAATCCTCCGCGACAGGCCATTTTTGTAGTTAGTTATTTCTGGAGGTTAACCACAAAAATGGCCACAGCTTAGGCTAGGAGCATCGTAGAAAGATAAAAATTACGTCATTGGAAAGACAATTTCTAGCGCTTTCAAATGACATATCACATGATGGCGCAACTTCCTGAAAATAAGTCTAAATTTCACTTTCTAAATTTTGACGTACGCTAAACGTCACGTCACAGGGTCATGTGACCCATCATTTGAAAGCTCTAACAATTTCCTCTTAAATGACGTTAAAATTATAATTGTACCACTACCGTATCAAAAGCTATGGCCCCTGAAAACTTTTCCTAAAACGGGCTAATTGTACAGATCACACCATGAGTGATCAAATCTCTGAGCAATTGAATTTAGGCAAAAATTTAAAATTTTTTGCTCATTTTTCAAAGAATGAAAAATAAAATAGACTTCACTAAGATAAATACGACATGGTCTAACTAGTCTAAACTAGACGCACTAGACTTGTATTAATATTAATAATAATAATAATAATAATAACGGACATGACAGATACAAAAGGGTTGCTTTTTGTTGCTTCGCAACTAGTCGGCAACCCAATAATAATAATAATAATAATAACGGACATGACAGATACAAAAGGGTTGCTTTTTGTTGCTTCGCAACTAGTCGGCAACCCAACAATACAATCGCCCAGATTAATCTCTTAGAGAAAAAAACCACAGCCATGCTAATTGGTCCCCCGGCTACGCTACCGTGGCCACAGGATTTCTAATTTTTTTCCTTTTTTATGCTTGTGTTTTGTTTTACGATTTTGCTCCCATGTATAAAATTATCAGCTTGCTTTGCACTGAACTTTGGTTCTGTATGTGGCCCTTCCGTATGAACCTGTAGCATAGGGACATTAATAACACGTTAGCTTACTTTTCCGCTTTTGCGATAAGTGCCTGTTGGTTGTTTGTGCAACTCTAATTTTAGCAATAAGCATGGGCCTTAGGCGCAGGCCCATAATTAATCTCACTTCTGTTGCCGATGTGTGTGGTGCATGTGACAACTATATTATACTCTGAATGGTGCATGTAAATTGCAAATATTATAGCACTAGGCACTATTATAGTGCCATGCCAGACAAAAGCCATGTTATGTACTTATACATAGTTGTGAAGGATTAGAAGGTGCAACCCTCGAAGGAAAATTTTTGAAATTTCAGTGAAAATTTGGTCAATTAGGGACGTGCCGGAAAACTTTTGTTGAGAGTGAGAAAAACCAAGGTGGGACCACAAGAAAAATCTTTCCTTTCGAGGAATTCCGGGATGCGGACGCATTGCGGACGGCTGAAAAAAATTGCGGACGACTCGAAAAAATTGCGGATGTCCGCACTGTGGTCCGCAAAAAAAACCTTGGCACTATATATGCATTGTTTTGAGGATTGGTTCGAGTTGAAAAAATGTCACACAAAAATGCACTAACCTCGACAGTAAATTTTTCAACCAAATGAGACCGAGAAGCTTTCAATATTATATCAGCGGCTTCGGATGATTTAGCAGCCGTCTTCTCGTTAGTCTGTAATGAAATATTTAGTGAAAATAATTATGCATTAACGGTGCAACTGAAGAATAGGGGGAAAAATTCCAGCTGGGCTTTTCGTTGCCGAAAAACATAATTTTATTGGTTTTTTGGTGGGCTGAGTTTATTTTTAGCATTCTTGAAGCGAAAAAAAGTTCATTTTTAGCTTATCCAAAAAATTCAAAAGTTGTCGAAAATTATCATTTTTTGTTATATATGGGATAACTGTCGAAAATTATCACCAATACACATACAGTCGTAATATCAGTCTGAAATTAGATCATCGTAAAGTTACACATAATAATATATTTAATTTAGCTTTGTTCGCAACATATTCTGCTCATTTATACCAAAAAATCGTCATTTTTCTATCTATAAAATAGACGAAAAGTATCGTTAAACTGAGCTCACATATCAAATGTTATTCTTTTGTTTTGCATAAACAATAGATTAATTACAATTTCCAAGAACGCCCTAGAAATTTCCCTACGCCTAAGCACTAAGCCTCAGTTTAAGCACTAAGCCTAAGCCTGAGCTCCGAGTCTAAGCGCTAAGCCTAAGCACTGAGCCTAAGCCTGAGGCCTAATTTTATGGAAAAACCTGCCAATAAAGCATCAAAAATAACTTTGCTGCACTAAAATACCACAACCAGCTCCATATTTTAAAAAAATTCCCAGCTATGGCCCGAAATTTGCACTAAACCTTACTTGTGCTTGTGCTGTATAGTGGTGCGGGAAAAAAACCCTATTTTCAACTTTTCGGGTCGTCCTGTGCTTCACATAAATCGGATCCATTAATGCTCGCGGCTGTTATAACGGCCATCTTTCGCGTAACTGTTGCACTAATAAAATGGATTCTAACTACTCACGTTTCTGAGTAATAAGTCTCGAAACCTCCGGGGAGAAAAACCCTATGCGGGAAAAAACCCTAATGCGGGGGAAAAACCCTATCACTTTTTTTGGTTGTTCTATTTTGGTTGTTCTATTAGCAGTGAGTATAAATACAATTTGATCGTGTTCTACAACTCTTAGGCTGCAGTATGGACTAAAAAACCGTTTATCCGACACCCATGTGACTCACAATGACTCTTCAAAATTATCTCTTTTTGGCAGAAATGACTTCTGCCCAAATATGCATTTTTTTCCGTATTTAAAAGCATTAAAAACAGATTTTTGCGCTTATTACCTTCGAAACGGTGGACAAACACTGCCCGCGTCTAGCATTCTTGGATTTAAGTGGTACGCAGCAGCTAAAACCTAAATATTGCAAAAAATGCCAAATTTTGTTGAAACATCACCAAAACAGGTTTCGTAGGGGGTGTCGGGGTATGGTCCAAAACGACAAAAAAACGACGTTTTTCGGCCGAAAAAACGGTTTCAATGAAGTCTACGCATGTTTTTAGCCCAGATGAATCAACTTTTGTAGCAACAATGGGTGAGTTTAGCAAAAAATTGTCACCAAACAAAATAGGGTTTTTTTTCCCCGCAATAGGGTTTTTTTCCCGCACAAACTTTGAACAGTCACAGGTCAACCACAACGTTTTTCACAGTTTTTGAGCTTCAGAAGTATAGAGAAAAGGTAACTCTCTTGTTAAATGCAAACGGCGTTGGCCAAAAGTGTTTTTGTGAAAAATTATGACAAGTCAAAAGTTTGGAAAATTTTGTCACTTTGGAATTTTTCAATATGCAAAATTTTGAGATTTTATAAAAAATGCTACAGGCCTCAAAACTGCACAGAAATTGGTGTGGTAAGTCAGTTTGGGATGCGCTTTACACCTGCATACTCAAAAAGGTCCTATGTCGTAAGGTTCGGCCAGGAAGCACTAGGGTTTTTTCCCCGCAAAACGCGTAGGGTTTTTTTCCCCGCACCACTATAACGCTTCAATCAGCCTGGCCCGGGTAGCTTTAGAAAAAGTTTTGTAACTTTTCACAGCCTGAACCGATTTTCAAAATTTTTTCAGCCATCAGTAGCTTAGAAGTCACGCTTTCAAGTATTTTTGCCTAAATTCAATTTTGCGCAAAAAATTCATGTATAGTGCTGCGGGAAAAAACCCTACGCGTTTTGCGGGGAAAAAAACCCTAGTGCTTCCTGGCCGAACCTTGCGACTGCAACATAGGACCTTTTTGAGTATTCAGGTGGAAAGCGCATCCCAAACTAACTTACCACACTAAGTTTTGGGCAGTTTTGATGCCTGTAGCATTTTTTATAAATTTCAAAATTTTGCATGTTGAAAAATTCCAAAGTGACAAAATTTTCCAAATTTTTGACTTGTCCTAATTTTTCACAAAAACATTTTGGCCAACGCCGTTTGCATTTTTCAAGAGAGTTACCTTTCCTGTATACTTCTGAAGCTTAAAAACAGTAAAAACGTTGTGGTTTACCTGTGACAGTTCAAAGTGTGTGCGGGAAAAAAACCCTATTGCGGGGAAAAAACCCTATTTTGTTTGGCGACAATTTTTTTGCTAAACTCACCCATTGTTGCTACAAAAGTGGTGGGTAAGGTAAGAACATGCGTAGACTTCATTAAAACCGTTTATTTGGCAGCAAAACGTCGTTTTTTGCGGTTTTGGCCCATACCCCGACACCCCTTACGAAACCTGTTTTGGTAATGTTTCACCAAAATTTGCCATTTTTTGGAATATTTGGGCGTTAGCTGCTGCTTACCACTTAAATTCAAGAATGGTAGACGCGGGCGGTGTTTCTCCACCGTTTCTAACGTAATAAGCGCAAAAATCAGTTTTTAATGCTTTTAAATAGTGAAAAAACGCATATTTGGGCAGAAGTCATTTCTGCCAAAAAGGGTCGATTTTTGAAGAATCATTGTGAGTCACATAAGTGTCGGAGAAACGGTTTTTTAGTCCATACTGCAGCCTAAGAGTTGTAGAACACGATTAAATTGAGTTTATACTCACTGCTAATAGAACAACCGAAAAAAGTGATAGGGTTTTTTCCCCGCATCAGGGTTTTTTTCCCCGCATAGGGTTTTTTTCCCGGAGGTTTCGAGGCTAATTACTCAGAAACATGAGTAGTTAAAATCTATTTTATTAGTGCAACAATTAGGCGAATAATGGCCGTTATAACAGCCGCGAGCATTAATGGATCCGATTTATGTGGAGCACAGGACGACCCGAAAAGTTGAAAATAGGGGTTTTTTTCCCCGCACCACTATAAAGTTTAATTTTTTGACAAAGTTTGATTTCCAGCTAAAGCTTACATCCTACAAATTTCTAACCTAGCCTATTCGAAAGAGCGTTTAATTTTGACCCCCGCTGGGTTTGGGGGGTATAGGAGGACTCCGGATCATTAGTCGAAAAAATGCCTTTTTTCCGACTTATTCCATCCCTAAGGGTTTTAAAACCAATAATTTCACTTTAGATTTTTATTAAAAGGGGCGACAGCTATTATGGGGGCTAGAGATCAGATTGGGCGCTTGGCTGACGATGGGGGTTCTATATTTTTATTAAAAGATGGTGCGAAGCCAGTTTTGTTGTGTCTAAATCTAATCGTATATGAATCAATCCACTTTAAGGTTACAGCAAAAACTGAATGACAAGAATGAAGAATGAAAGCAAACTTTTTGTCTGGGTCGTTTTACGTCCGCAAGAGCTCCGCCGCGAGGAAACGATTCTTCCATCGAGTGGATAAAACTTCCGTGGATATTTTTTGGGCTCCGTACAAAGCAATCTAAAACAGATAATTGTTAGATTAATTGGGTATAAAGTGCCAGGAGTCCTTCTTCGGCAACCCGCAAACCGCAACCGCTTCCTATATTTTTTAAAAAATATACATACAGGAAATCAGAAAATAAATCTATAGCAAAGCCTCTGTGGGGTTGTTTTCTCAAAAAGACCCATGCGTAAAGGAAGGCGAATGGTCGGAATTCTCGCCCCCCGCCCCCGCCATCGAAATTTTTTCCCAGTAAATTCTTACACAAGGGTCCACCCTTTTGTTATTATTGACAGGTCAAAAAAATTTTCCACTTGGTCTCCAATTGATCAAATGTGGCCTAAAAAAGTAGAAAAAATTTCCGAATCTTTTCCCGAGGGCTACTGCCCCCACACCAGAGTTGACAAGTCTCGGGTTTGCAACCGAGACAGAGCATTTTGCTTGCCTGAACGTGATCGAGCGGTCGCAAAATGTAAATTTTGATGAATTGGACATTGACTGATATATTGAAAAACACTGAAATAAAAAACAAATTGGACTTAATTTTTAAGGGGGTACGTAGTGTCGCGAATTTTTCAGTAAAAGATAAAATACCGTTCTTTATACATTTTGAAAACTTATGTTTAGACAAGTATTTTCGCCAAGTTTCATCAAAATTGACGCAGTATACAGTTAGCAGTGAGCAGTGGCGTAGCCAGGGGGGGGCCCCCGGGCCCCCCCTGGGCGATTTTTGCCCCCCCCCCCTCAGCTTTTTTGCCCCCCCCCCCCCTGGGAGCCAAGGGCCGAACCCCCCCCCTTTTTGGCCAACTCATAAGAAAATTTCACAAATTTCCGATATATATATATATATATACTTCTCCAATTGACCAAATTTGGCCAAAAAATAAAAAATTCTCAACTGACGCCCCCAGACCCCTGCAGCTCTGTAGTTTATTGTGTTCCTTGTAATGATTATTAAAACCTTGTATGTGTGAGTGCATTATGCAGCACCTGCTTGTTCACTACGCTTGCTGACGTCACGGTATTACCGGTCTTTGGTTTTAAATGCCTCGCCAGCCAAAATTTCCGATACATCTGATTTTGGTTTCTGAGCTCTATGTTTTGAAAGTTTAAAAATATTATTTTTTGACAGTTGTATAAATGCTGTTACACATGTAAGTTTTTGCAGTAGGGATTGACAAAATGGCATATCCATTAGGATTAGGAAAAAATAAAAACTGTTGCTGAAATAGCTTTTTCACTGCGAATTTTATTTCAAAGTTATAAAAAAGCGCTTCTGGGGGCTGCCGCCCCCAGACCCCTAGTAAAGCGCTTCTGGGGGCTGCCGCGATCATTCTACTTCCATTCTACACACGCGATCATTCTACTTTCTTGGCCAAGTGTGGCTTGAAATTAAGTTTTCAATGCAAATTTTAACTCAAAATTTTAAAAAAGCGCTAGCCGAGACCCAGCCGAGGCCCCCCCTCAGCCAAATCCTGGCTACGCTGCTGGCAGTTAGGTCGCAAACTTCGGAAAAATGACGTTTGAAAAACCTATTCACATTCGATAATTTCACGACAATTATCATTCTGTTTGTCTAGTTTGTTTCCACAGGCTAAAAGGACGGCTAGTTATGCTGTAGTTTATGCACACAAATTTAGTGCAAATTGGTTTAGTGTTTGCGGAGTAATACCTGTTTGAACTCTGAAACTGTATATACTGATACTGTGAAGTACTCACGGCAATAATGATAAATTGTAAAAAATAAATATTATTTTATTTTATTATATATTCTTATTTTAAAATAAAAAGAAAAAGACCCTTTTATTTTTTTCTTAGTTGTGGCAAAAAAAATTGCGTCGACACATTATGGGTACTTCACAATCGGGCCAATCTGATTGTAGGCAGGAAATTTCAACTTTAACCTAAATTTGCCTTGCGCCCAGCCTTGGCCGGAGAACTAGACTTAGAAACTTTTCTGTTAACAAGCGAAAAACCGGCTGTATATACTAAAACGGCTCTAACTTGCTTAATAGTAAATGTTTTTCGCGAGATTTTGCTATTTTTGAAATCTACACACTTAGACAAAGCGTTGCCAGGTGTCGCGGAGTTTCTAGCAAGTCAGTGGGCTGAGAAATTGAAGGTTAAAGTTCAGGCAAAATTTCAATTTTGACTGTCAAATTTCTACAGTCCTGTGCAAAAAAAGTTCCCTGTTCGTCGGCGTACGACGAGCTTCGTCGTTCGCGAAAAGTGACGAACGGTGGTCGGAAAGTGACGAACTGTGGCCGGAAAGTGTCGAACAATAAATTTTTCCAAAAGCGCCAAAAAACATTTTCAATGTAAAAAAGTGAAAATTTGAAAATTTTTTGTTCGTCACTTTCCTGCCACCGTTCGTCACTTTTCACGAACGACGAAGCTCGTCGTACGCCGACGAACAGGGAACTTTTTTTGCACAGTACTGTATGTGGTTTGATTTTTTGAACGTTTATGTCTCTATTGTGTTATGTCTGGCTTCAGTAGCGTAGCCAGGATTTTGCTGAGGGGGGGGGCCCAGATATATATGGGTCTAAGTCTCAGCTAGCGCTTTTTTTAAAATTTGCATTGAAAATTTAATTCAAGCCACACTTGACCAAGAAAGTAGAATGAACGCGGGGGTCTGGGGGCATCAGCCCCCAGAAGCTAGCGCTTTTTTAAAATTTTGAAATAAAATTTGCATTGAAAACTTAATTTCAAGCCACAATTGGACAAGAAAGTAGAGTGATCGCGGGGGTCTGGGGGCGGTAGCCCCCAGAAGCTAGCGCTTTTTTAAAATTTTGCATTCAAAACTTAATTTCAAGCGGCATTTGGCCAAGAAAATAGAATGATCGCGGGGGTGTGGGGGCGGCAGCCCCCCAAGCTAGCGCTTTTTTAAAATTTTGAAATAAAATTAAATTTGCATTGAAAACTTAATTTCAAGCCACACTTGGCCAAGAAAGTAGAATGATCGCGGGGGTCTGGGGGCGGTAGCCCCCAGAAGCAAGCGCTTTTTTAAAATTTTGAAATAAAATTTGCATTGAAAACTTAATTTCAAGCCACACTTGGCCAAGAAAGTAGAATGATCGCGGGGGTCTGGGGGCGGTAGCCCCCAGAAGCAAGCGCTTTTTTAAAATTTTTAAATAAAATTTGCATTGAAAACTTAATTTACCGAAATTTTGGCCAAAAATTGTCAATATCGGTGTTTTTTGGTCAAAAAAGGTAAAAATTGCGTCATTTGGGGAGAGAGCGAGGGAAAGGGGTCAAAATGAGTTGACGCAGGGGAGGGGGGTCCCACCAAGCGGGGGAGGGGTACCCAAAATTTCGGTGCTGTTACATGTATGCTTACACGTATATATATAACAGCATATATATAACTGTCAAAAAATAATATATATATATATATATATATATATACTATTATACTTTTAAATTTTCAAGAATAGAGCTCAGAAACCAAAATCAGATGTATCGGAAATTCTGGCTGGCGAGGCATTTAAAACCAAAGGCCGGTAAGACCGTCACATCAGCAAGCGTAGCGAACGAACTGCTGCAAAAGTACATAGGTGCTGCATAATGCTCTCACACATACAATAATAAAAGATCATAACAAGGAACCGAATAAACTACGGAGTTGCAGGGGTCTGGGGGCGGCAGCCCCCAGAAAAATTTTGAGAAATCTTTTAATTTTAGGCCAAATTTGGTCAATTGGAGGCGGATATATTGGAAATTTTTGAAATTTTCTTATGAGTTGGACAAAAAGGGGGTTCGGCCCTTGGCTCCCAGGGGGGGGGGGGGGGCAAAAACGCTGAGGGGGGGGCCAAAATCGCTGAGGGGGGGCCCGGGCCCCCGGCCCCCCCCCCCTGGCTACGCCACTGTCTGGCTTACAATTGGTGATTGCTTCAAGATATTGGTAGATATTGGTAGTTTAGTGTCTGACAGTAACTATTTAATGCAGTATAGCATTAAATTAGTTTCTCAGTGAACGTATGATTTCAAAGCAAAAAAACCATATTTTTGCAACCTATGAGCAAAACTGCTTTGGCGATACTACTACCTTAAATACTATCAATTCGCTCAAAATCAAATTTTGCGACCGCTCGAATATGACAAGATGCATTTATGGGTCAAGGTTCGGCGGGGGGGGGGGGAATTATTTTTGGCCATAAATCGCTTCCTACCCCATCTTTTAATAAAAATATAGAACCCCCATCGTCAGCCAAGCGCCCAATCTGATCTCTAGCCCCCAAAATAGCTGTCGCCCCTTTTAATAAAAATCTAGAGTAAAATTATTAGTGTTAAATAAAACCCTTTGGGGTAGAATAAGTCGGAAAAACGGCATTTTTTCGACTAATGATCCGGAGTCCCCCTATATCCCCCAAACCTAGGGGGGGGTCAAAATTGAACGTTCTTTCGAATAGGCTAGGTTAGAAGTTTGTAGGATGTAAGCTTTAAACTTTGTCCAAAAATTAAACTTTACATGAAATTTTTCGCGCAAAAATGGATTTAGGCAAGAATACTGCAGGCAGAACCTGCTGCTACCATTGAAAGAGTAACTTCTAAGCTACTAAATGCTGAAAAAATTGTGTTCAGGCTTTGAAAAGTTACAAAACTTTTTCTGAAGCTAACACGATCAGGCGAATTGAAGCGTTACAGCGCAAGTAAGGTTTAGTACAAATTCCGGGCTATAGCTGCATTTCTTTTCAAAATATGAAGCTTGTTGGAGTTTTTTAGTGCGGTAAAGGTATTCCTGATGCTTCTTAGCAGTTTTTTTCTTGAATTTAGGCCTTAGGCTTAGGCTTAGTGCTTAGGCTTAGTGCTTAGGCTGAGGCTTAGGCTCAGGCTTAGGCATAGTGCTTATGCTCAGGCTTAGTAAGTGGGCTAGGAAAGGCTTAGTCTTAGTTGCTTGCATCAAATACAAGGATATATGCTACTGTGGAATCATAAATAAAGCTGCCCTTTCGAACCGAAATTGGCTATCAGCGCCAGCGTGATGCTGAGCAGCAGTGACGTTTTGAATTCGTATATTTTGTGGTATTCTTCATTATTAAAAATTGCTCCTTTTAACTAAAAATGGCTATTGTTCTTCAGAAAATCTAATTAATTTATTGTCTATGCAAAAAGAACCAATAACAATTTATATGTGAGCTCAGTTTAACGATACATATTTCGCCTTTTATATATTTTGAAAAATTAACATTTTTTGGTATAAATGAGCAGAATATTTTGGAAACAAAGCTGAATTAAATATAATATTATAAGTTACGTTATGATGATCAAACTTAAGACTGATATTACGACTGTATCGGTGAAAATTTTCGAAAATTAGAACCAGATTCGAAAAATGATGATTTTCGACAAAATTTGATTTTTTTCGAAAAGCAATAAATCTACGTTTTTTTTGCTTGGAAAAGGCTAAAAATGAACTCAGCGCGTCCGAAAACCTATAAAAACGTGTTTTTACATTGAAAAAATGTGAGTTTGAATTCCCCCCCCCCGCCGAAGTGCCGAACCTGCACACCGCATTTCACAGGAAAACTTTTTCCGGAAATTTTCCGGAAATTTCCCGGAAATTTTCCATAAATTAAAAAATTTCCGGTTTTTTTCCGGAAAATTTCCGGGTTTTTTCCGAACCGAGAAAATCCGGAAATTAATTTTTCCGGAAAATTTCTGGGTTTTTTCCGGAAAATTACCGGGCTTTTTCCGGATAATTTCCGGGTTTTTTCCGGATAATTTCCGGGTTTTTTCCGGAAAATTTCCGTGTTTTTTCCGGAAAATTTCCGGGTTTTTTCCGGATAATTTCCGGGTTTTTTCCGGATAATTTCCGGGTTTTTTCCGGAAAATTTCCGGGTTTTTTCCGGAAAATTTCCTCGTTTTTTCCAGATAATTTCCAGGTTTTTTCCGGAAATTTCCGGGTTTTCTCCGGAAAATTTCCGGGTTTTTTTCTGAAAATTTCTGGGTTTTTTCAGGAAAATGTCTGGGTTTTTCTGAAAACTTTTTCGGATTTTTAGGTGATTTTCTAATTTTGCGGTTTGCCACAGTTTCCTGATTTTTCCGGAAAACTTTTTTGTGTTTTCGTTTTCAGGTTGTATATACGTAGTTGTAGTTCGATTATTTGAAAAAGTAATTTATACTTTGAGTGTATATATACTATATTGGCACAATTTTGTACATCTTTTGTGGCTTTATTTTTATATAGCTGCTATTTATGTATATTTTGTTGTATTTAGTGTTTTGTACTGTTCTTTACTTTTCAAGAGTTTGCACAGTTAAAGTTTTGGTGATGCAGTGTTTTTAGTAGGGATGTCGCGGATGTGACTTTTTTGACATCCGCGGATGCGGATGCGGATGTTGACTTGTAACATCCGCGCGGATGCGGATGCGGATCTTTTTAGAATACGTTCTAAACAAGTTATGAGCCGAATTTTTGAAAAATTTATCACCAAAAATACATAGTTTACTACAAATAGCAAGTATGAATGCAAGATGCAAGTACTAAGGAATAGATAAAACAGTTTGTATCAAAGTTGTGCATTCATTATATATATCTTCTAACTCTAAGCCATGCGCCGCCATCAACAATTTGTTTAGAACGCTACTGATTAACTTTATGCCAACTCAAAGGCTATCGGCGTGACCCTCTGGCTACTTGATGCTTTTGGTTTTGGTTGGTGTACAATTACTATACGTACTCTGTCTATTCTTTCTAATCTACGAAAACATGCAAGTTAACAACTGATAATATTGTTTTGACAATTATTGCTTTACAAATTTGTAGACTAGTCTCTCTCAAACATGCACAACTTAGTTAGAATATGCCCGCAATATCAAATATTCGTGAAGCCTACTTTAGAAAAAGGCGATTTGCAACCGACAGTGCGTTGAAAAGCCTGGAATAAAGTTTCAATCCACCGTTTTAAGAGCAAAAATATTGGTATATACGTGCACAAAAATCGAAATTGCCGTCTGATTTTCTACATTTTTAGTAATTTTTGCCGAATCTGCAACAGCCGCACATCCGCATTAAATTTTTGCGGATGCGGATGCGGATGTCAAAAAGTTGCGGATCATCCGCGGATGCGGATGCGGATGCGGATATCCGCGACATCCCTAGTTTTTAGACGGGAAAATGACGACAATGACAAGTTTACTTCAGAGAATAAGGCACGTTGATATGCACAACAGATTGCAAATCTTATGGATTTTGTTTCCAGGCCATTTTTGTTTGGTTTTCAAGGGTTACTTATAAAAATTCCTTTAAAAAAACTTGAAACATTTTCAAACAACAACACACAAGAAAACCCCCATTTCTATATTTTGCCATGTAGCCCAAATTTATATTACAATGTTTCTACGGGAAACCAAAAAATATATATGTCGTAGGCCTAACCTTGCTCTAAATATAAACTTCTCAGGTGAAAAAACCCATTTGTGGGAAAAAACCGCGGCAGCAAAGTTATGTATTTTTCATGCTTATTAGCAGTTCTTTTAAATTAGACCATGGGCTTTTAGGCGTATATAGGCTCTGTTTTACTTTAACTTAGGGCTCGGAGCACTGGCTTAAGCGGAGGCTTGGTGCTAAGCCTTAAGTTTAGTATGTTGGCGAGCAAGGATTAGTCTTAGTTACTGGCATCAAGTAGAAGTCAATTGCTAATGTGAAATCATCAAAAAGCTTAACTTTGGCAAAAATGAGCAGGTTGCATACAAAATAGAATTATCATGTGTTTATTTATTTACAAAAGTTTTAGTATATATACATAGTGTGTATTGTATATATAGTGGTGCGGGAAAAAAACCTTACGCGTTTTGCGAGGAAAAAACCTTAGTATTTCCTGGCCGAACCTTATGTACGACATAAGGTCCTTTTTGAGTATAGGTAAAGCCCATCGCAAACTGACTTACCACACCAATTGCTGTGCAGTTTTGAGGTCTGTAGCATTTTTTATAAAATTTCAAAATTTTGCGTGTTGAAAAATTTCAAAGTGAAGTTGAGTGAAGTGAAGTTTTCCAAATTTTTCCAAATTTTTGACTTGTCATAATTTTTTCAAACAAACTTTTTGCCAACGCCGTTTGCATTTATCAAGAGAGTTACATACCTTTCCTCTATATTTCTGAAGCTAAAAAACAGTGAAAAACGTTGTGGTTTACCTGTGACAGTTCAAAGTTTGTGCGGGAAAAAATCCCTATTGCGGGAAAAAAACCCTATTTTATTTGGCGATATTTTTTTGCTAAACTCACCCATTGTTGCTACAAAAGTGGGTTTATCTGGGCTAACAACTTGTGTAGACTTCATTAAAACCGTTTATTTGGCCGCAATACGTCGTTTTTTGTCGTTTTGGCCCATACCCCGACACCCCTTACGAAACCTGTTTTGGTGATGTTTCACCAAAATTTGACCTTTTTTGGAATATTTAGACTTCAGCTGCTGCGTATATACCACTTCAATCCAAGAATTCTAGACGCGGGCGGTGTTTGTCCTCCGTTTCTGACGTATATAATAGGCGCAAAAATTGCTTTTTAATGCTTGTAAATATTGAAAAAAATGCATATTTCGGCAGAAGTCATTTGTGCCAAAAATGCTCGATTTTTGAAAAATTATTGTGAGTCACATGGGTGTCGGAAAAACGGTTTTTTTATTCCATACTGCAGCCTAAGAGTTGTAGAACACGACGAGTTTATACTCACTGCTAATACAACAACCGAAAAAAGTGATAGGGTTTTTCCCCGCATTGGGTTTTTTCCCGAAGGTTTCGACTTTCGAGGCTTATTACTCAGAAACGTGAGTAGTTAGAATCCATTTTAATAGTGCAACAGTTAGACGAAAGATGGCCGTTATAACAGCCGCGAACACTAATGGCTCCGATTTATGTGGAGCACAGGACGACCCGAAAAGTTGAAAATATGGTTTTTTCCCCGCACCACTATAGTTGACTATGCCATATGCGAACCTGGTGTCGGAAAACAGCTACACCCCGTGACAAGAGATGCTTGTAAAAATTTTGTTGGCCCTTGTAAAATGAGCCATATTTTGGGTGACCGGGAAATTATCCGTAAATTTTCCTGAAAAAATTCGGACATTTTTCGGAAAAAAACCCGGAAATTATTTTGAGAATTTCCGGAAAAAACCCGGAAATTTTCCGGAAAAAACCGGAAATTTTCCGGAAAAAAACCGGAAATTATCCGGAAAAACCCCGGAAATTATCCGGAAAAAACCTGGAAATTTTCCGGAAAAAACCCGAAAATTATCCCGAAAAAGCCCGGAAATTTTCCGGAAAAAAACCCGTAAATTTTTCGGAAAAAACCCGGAAATTATCCGGAAAAAACCCGGAAATTTTCCGGAAAAAACCCGGAAATTATCCGGATAATTTCCGGAAAAAACCCGGAAATTTTCCGGAAAAAGCCCGGAAAAAACCTGGAAATTTTCCGGAAAAAACCCGGAAATTATCCGGAAAAAACCCGGAAATTTTCCCTAAAAAAACCGGAAATTTTCCGAAAAAAAACCGGAAATTTTCCGGAAAAAACCCGGAAATTATCCGGAAAATTTCCGGAAAAAAACCCGGAAATTATTCGGAAAACACCTGGAAATTTTCCGGAAAAAACCCGGAAATTTTCCGGAAAAAACCCGGAAATTTTCCGGAAATTATCCGGCAACAGTTTGGCGTTGACCGGAAAATATCCGGAAAAAGTCCGGAAATTTTCCGGAAAGTGAGACTGGGAATCGGAAATTTTCCGGAAAATTGCCGGAAATTTTCCGGAAAAAACCCGAAAAAAACCGGAAATTTTCCGGAAAATTTCCGGAAATTCGGCAGGGCACAAAAGAAAAAATCCGGAAAAAACCCGGAAATTTTCCGGAAATTTACCGGAAATTTTTTTTCCGGAAAATTTCCGGAAATTTTCCGGAAAAAGTTTTCCTGTGTTTATGTGCCAAATTTTAACTTTTTTCGTTGAGCCAATTTTTTTTTAAATCGCAAGGCGAAAATTTGCGTTTGTATTTGTTTGTATGTCTCATGCAGAAATTATTGCGCTAGTTCTAAAAAAATTGTACCACGCTCAATAAAACCTAAAATTTTTAAGTATGTTCCAGTAAAACACAGCTGCTTGTTTTTTCAGCCTTTCAAATTCATTACATACGTGCAAGTGCACTGGCTTGTGAAGGCATTTCCGTGAAAATCTGTTTTTCTTGCTGAAACTTGCGCAAAAATGTTAAAAAGATTTTCAATTTAAATTTTTAAAAATTTCGTAGCTGATTTCTAATTAAACATTGCAACTTTACGAAGCGCAAATTGGATGGCAGCTTAAGGTGGTAGTGTCGCCAAAGCAGTTTTGCTCATAGGCTGCAAAATGAGAACTTTTTGATTTGAAATTGTACGTTCACTGAGAAACTACTGAAATGCCATATGGTGTCAAATAAATACTGCCAGACACTAGACTACCAATATTTACCAATATTTTTAACCAATCACCATTTGTGAGCCAGACATCACACAATAGAGACATAAAAGTTCAAAAATCTAGCCAAATATCAGATTAGGCCATCTTGTGAAGTACATGTAGTGTTTTGACGCACAATTTTTTGCAACAAATAAGAAAAATGAGAAATAAAGGTTTTGTTTTTCTTTTGATTTCAAAATAAGTGTCTATTTTTTTACAATTCATCATTATTGCTGTGAGTACCTGTGAGGTTACGCACAGTTTCACAGTTCAAACAGGCATTACTCCACAACGACTCAGGCAATTTGCACTAAATTTTGTTTGCATAAACTAGAGCATATGTGCTTTTACTTTGTGTAAAGAATCTAAACGAAAAGTTTTTAATTGTGACGAAATTATCGAATGTGAATAAGTTTTCAAAACGTCATTTTTCCGAAATTGCGACTTCACTGCTAACTGTATGCTGCATCAATTTTTCTGAAACTTGGCAAAAATATTTGCCTTGAAACATAGTTTTAGAATATATAAAGAACAATGACCTATCTTTCACTGACAAAGTTTTATAGTCGCGCAAAATCGACTGCTTTCGCGACACTACCCCCTTAATTGAATTTGTTGAGCCCCATCCTCTCAACGCATGTGAAAACATTGAGTATCCGAAAAACTTCGCAGGAAAAAATATTAGTACAAAAAATGTACAAAAAAAGTACTTTTTTTGTACTTTTTTGTACTTTTTTGTACTATTTAAATCTTTTGTACTATTTAAATCTTTTGTACTATTTTTTGATTCAGTTCTAGGAATTATCCTGATCATTTGGGTATTTCTGCTATCCTGTCTGCTATGGTTGGGTCTACTCAAAGCTCTGTATCCGAAGACCCGACCCTTTGCTTCAAATGTCGATCAGCTGTGCCCTGTGTCATTGCAAATTACATTGCTCATGCGCTGGAATCACGAACGATCAATACAACAAGTTTGATCGGGCAGGTGCGCTACCATACATATATATATATATATATATACATATATATATATACAATATATATATAATATATATATATATATATATATATATATATATATATATATATATATATATATATATATATATATATATATATATATATATATATATATATATATATATATATATATATATATATATTTCTACTACCTGCGATGACCGTAAATCCTTGCCAGCTCGCATATACATGTAAGCCTTGGAAGAGGCTATCGCATTTCCTGGCAGCCACGTGTCCCCGTCATCCCCAATCAACGAAGAAGTGCTCGCGAATGTGCTGTGGTACGCCAACTTATGCCTAAGCTGCGGAACATCATCGATGATGTGGTCGCAACCACCACCGAAAAGGCCGAGAAGAAGCAAAATCTAGTGATTCTGCGCCTTCCACGCAAAGATCCGATAACCAAACACCCAGTTGATTTGAAAGAAGCAGTCAACACCATTGCCAATTTTACAAATGTGAGTTCTGATGATTTTGTAACTTGTAGGGGTGGGCGCGGTAACAATTTTTTATTACCGCAAACCGCAAAAATTACCGCGGTTTTTGCGGTAACTACCGCGGTAATTACCGCAAAATTTTGCGGTAACCGCGGTAACAAAACGTATGCGGTTACCGCAACCAAAATTTAATGCAATAGTTAACTGCACATTTTGGTCTCAAATTTAACTTTTTGGGTCTATAAAAGCTATTTGTGTGCCTATAAAGTTGTCACCTAGTCAGTCGTTACCTTAAATGGACAAAAACTAGCCTTAATTTCTTAGCTGGAGCAGTTACCGCGGTATTACCGCAAATTGCGGTAACCGCGGTAATAAAACGTTTACGTTACCGTAACGAAGTTTTATATATCCGTTAATGCAATTTTGTTTCAAATTTAACATTTTGGGCCTCTAAAGGCTAAGTATGCTAACTATACTTAACTATGCGGCATACTGTGGCCTCGTAGGTAATTTCTTTGAACAGAAAGGACGAATATTTATCTTTACACAATTTATTGTGAGTCGTGATTCGTGAAGAAACAGAGTCGTATCCTTATTGCTTACCAGACATAAACAACATCAAAATGACCGGGTCTATGGAAAATCAAACAAGCCAATGTAACACTGTATGTAGGTAATAGTTCATACCCCAGCGGCCAGAATGGCCAGTAGACCACTGCTTACGGTGGGGTTGGTTCTGGTGATGATTGATTTTGGTCTGTGTTGATTGTGCAACTTTAACATGTATGCGACTGTTATCAAATTTGTACAAAGTTCAAACAACATGCATCCAGATAACCCACAGTATTGTATTGCCCTTTCAGTTATTAAAACTGGTGACAAAATTCAATTTCAACTTTAAAGGCAAAATCTTGGCAATTTCAACAATATTTAAAGACAAGTATAAAACAGAAGTCGCACGGCACTGTTTAAAAACAGGAGAAACAAACATAAATATTTAAATAAAATATTAGTCTTTTGTTAGCTAAAACGGTGATTAAGCACTGTTTTCAACTAAAAATCACACTCAGGTCCCCTATTATTGCTTCAAATTTGTGTGGTAACCGCGGTAACAGGCAAGTTGCGGTAACCGCACTTACCGTGCGGTAAAAGAGCCATTACCGCATACCGCAAATTTGCGGTTACCGCATCGGTAACCGCGGTAAACGCAGTACCGCGCCCACCCCTAGTAACTTGTTTTCTTGATGGTCCCCCAGGCTCAAAAAGCGAGGGAATTGTCAAAGTGAAATGGAGTAGCAGCCTTTATTCATAAATCTCATCCCTCGTACCAAATCGATTCATACTCTAGCGATGGTGTAGATGTTCTAACTGTTGATGTCAAAATAAATAAGTCCTCTTTTAGAATCATCTTAGCGTACGTACCCCCTAAGCCCGCGAATATTGTAGCAAACGCAGCAGTTAACAAAATTGAGTCATTGCTGCCTGCGAACAACTCGGACTGTATCATCCTAGATGACTTTAATTTGCCTGGAATTAATTAGAGTAGTACCGTAACAGATTCTAATTCGATTGAAGAGTTATTCTTAGAGTATTTTACACAAAATAATTTTAAGCAATACGTAACTGAAACAACACGGTCCTCAAATATTCTTGATATAATTTTAGCAAATAGTCGTAACCTGGTAAATAATAGTAACGCCCTTTGGTGAACATGAAAATGTTAAGTTCGATTTGCTAACTAAAAAACAACCGCAAGAAAGTATGTTAAAAAGGAAGTGCTTTAAACGTGCAAAATATGCAGCCATAAATAATTTTTTATGGTCACGGACTGGGAGTTACTATTCAATAATAATATGGATATCAATATTCTTTGGAGCAATGTCAAGGGGATCCTTCAAATAGCGATTGATAAGTACGTACCTGGTATCGAATTGAAAGTTTCTACACAAAATTCTAATGTGTTCTCAAAAGAAACTGTGTCGACTTAAACACAAACTCTGTCGCAAGTTTAAAGTCACAAATAACCCTGAATTTCACACTGAATTCAAAGTTATTGTTAAAAGTTTAAAATATCATGTGCAGAAGACTTTTGCATAATTGAATCTGATGTATTAAGCACAAAAAATATCAATCGTTTCTGGGATTTTGTCAATAAAAGAATGACCGCTCGTAGCGGTCCTCAAATTTTACTGCACGACAATGAACATATAGTTGAGGACCTAAATAAAGCTGAGTTGTTTAATACTTACCTTTCTTTTGTTTTTACTGTCGAAAACAATGACTTAACTTGTGACTTTACGTATGATTTTACTGATACAATCGATGATTTAGAGATCACTGCTGACGATGTTTTGAAAAAGTTTGAAACATAAATACGCCTTAGGGCCAGATGGTATACCTCCAGTTTTCCTAAAAAACGTTAAATATTCCCTTGCACCCATTTTGACAATTCTATATCAATTATCTATCAAATCAGGCATTGTTCCTTGTGATTGGAAAAATGCTAATGTCATACCGGGTTATAAACAAAAAGGCAGTCCTTCCACAGTTTCATCTTATCGCCCGATTAGCCTAACATCGTCTGTAGTCTCTTGCTTAGAATTTTTGATTAAAAACAGGCTTGTAGAGCATCTAAAAAAGAATAAAATTGTGGACTCAGCACAGCACGGTGGTGTATTTTGGAAAAATACTGTTACCCAATTGCTTGAATTCCTAAACGACTGGACCCGTGTACTTGACTCGCGAAATTCTACTGTAGTTATATACCTTGACCTAGCTAAAGCGTTTGACACTGTGCCGCATCAAAAGTTGCTCTTAAAGCTATACTTTTGTGGTATACGCGGAAGTTTGCTTCGATGGATTAAAAGTTTTTACGCGGCCCCCTTAGGGGCCGCGTATATACTATATTCAGTTCAGATTCTCGATTTCCTATGTAATTTTGGGTAGGTCAAATTTCCAGTGTTAATTAACACTGGAAAAGCAGGTAGCTCGATCAGCTACCGTATTTTGTAGTGCTTGACTGCCAGCAGTGCAGAAGAGCGGCATGGAATTTTCCAAAAGTGACTGCCGGAGTGGGCTCGAATCACTTACCTTCCGATTAAGAGTCGGACGCTCTACCAACTGAGCTAAGCCGGCCGTTGAGAAGAAGTAGATGTAATGCAGGGTCTATTGAAAGGTAAACTCTGAAGCGACTCAGCAAGCACTGAGCAGTCTCTATTAAAAACACAAAAAACAAATAGAGCTTTACATAAACTAAAATTAAATAGAAATGTACGTAAAAATTTTACAACATTCAACCGACGACACTGGCTGGGCACATACCTATATGTTTTTATTATTATCTGTTGCCACTACAGTTTATCTTGAACATGATCGGTGACTAGTTGAACTGGCCAGTCTGCAGCTAGGGTAATATTTTTAATAAACTATATATAATTAACTATATTCAATGAAATTTAGTTTACTGAATTTTATTAGTAGGTTTACAGTTCTGAGGCTTCAGTGCATTACATACGCACTGGCCACTGCAGACACAGAGAACTGAATAGAAGCAAGAGCCTTTCGTCCAAAATTGACAATCTTCGCAATGTTTTACTCTTCGCCAAAACGTTGCTCTATTTCGCGGTTATGGCCGCGTTCAGTATTTCCTGCAGAATATAAACACTCCAAGGTCATGATCAGTACTCAATCATGAGGTACATTTCTTACTCAGCAGACGAGTTTGTTTGAATAATCGGTTTCAACGTGTTAAACTCAACAATCAATTTTTAAATTGGGCTTCTATTACCAGCGGTGTCCCACAAGGGTCTGTTTTAGGTCCCTTGCTGTTTTTAATTTCTATAATTGATTAGTTAAAGTCATAAAGTTCACTAGTGTCAAAATGTTTGCTGATGACACAAAGCTTTATTTTACAGTAAAGTCCGACAGTGACATCGTACATGCGCAAGATGAATTAAATAACATATGTCAATCGGCTACCAAGTATCAGTTACAGTTATCAGTTCCAAAATGTAAATTACTTGTACTTGGTTCGGGCCCATTAAATCTCGTTTTAAAATTGCATGGTGAAGACATTCCGCAATATCCTCATGTCAAGGACTTAGGCTTTTGGGTTTCAGATAAATTAAAGTTTCTAGAACACTGTGTTGTTACTGCAAATAAAGCCTTTTGGACATGTGCGCAAATTTTTCGAAACTTCAAGTCACGAGATCTTGCGTTTCTTATTAAAGTATACAGAATTTTTGTTAGATCCAAATTGGAATACGCATCTTCAGTATG
The DNA here is from genome assembly GCA_030248245.1 of Trissonchulus sp. WLG1_4. Taxonomy (NCBI): domain Eukaryota; kingdom Metazoa; phylum Nematoda; class Enoplea; order Enoplida; family Ironidae; genus Trissonchulus; species Trissonchulus sp. WLG1_4. The sequence continues at coordinate 79,351 of JASANF010013972.1, forward strand.
GAGTCCGTATCAAAAGTATTTAATCGATAAAATAGAGTACAAAAGTTTTTCGCTCCGAAACTTCCTGGCCTAGAAAACTATACGTACAAAGATAGATTAAAAATTTTGAACTTACAGAGTTTGGAACTCCAACAAATTATAACTGATTTAAAGTTAACATACTTAATGGTACCGGGAGAAACACAGTTAAACTTTGATGATTTTTTTACGTTTACTAAGTGTGCCTCAACCCGTGGCCATTCTTATAAATTAGAAATACCAAAAGTTAACTTATATATACGTAAATATTTTTTTGCGTACGTGTTGTTGCAATATGGAACTCTTTACCAGAGGAAATAGTATCCAGTTCATCTGTAATAATTTTTTTACGGAAACTGCCAAAATTCGACTTGAGTCTTTATCTTAAGGGTACGTATACGCGATTATAATCAGGAAACAGTCTTGAAACTTTATAGCTACATTGTACTTTTACTCCGTGAGTTATATACCCATTTATTATCTGACAGCATTGGAATATACCAAGGAGGGTGTAATAACGGCTGTTACTCCAACCTCACCCGTCCTGCAAAATTTACAACACTGATAGTATATAATACTAGTTAGTTTTCCGTTTTTTATCTTGTGGTTTGCTGTTGCAGATATGGCTATAAGATTTGATTCTTCACGCTTGATCAATTGCGACCTATCGGAAACCTCATGAACTTTTTTGACGAACGATAAACACAAATTATGATAAAATATAAATCAAAACTGGTTTACTTAATCCGCCTTTGCATTTTTTTGCATCTGTTTGTTGTTTTGTTTTGCGAATAAACTTCTACTACTACTACTACTACTACTACTACTACTACTACTACTACTATTACTACTACTACTACTACTACTTTTTTTATTGTTGCACCGCTAACATACATGTACATCAGCATGAGGGAGTAGAGTAGCACAGTAGAAGACATAAACAAAAGCTTAATGCAATGCACAGTTATGCTATCAAAAAGTTTTCTGATCTTGTGTAATTATCCTATTTTAGCTTTGATTCCACGTGTTCTCGCCAAATTTGACTGCTCCAATAGATAGTGTCGGAGCAAATCAACTTTCGCATCAGCCTTGAGTACCATGTAGAAACTCCCAGACTAGCCAGAGTGTAGTTGTTTTGACGGTGCCAAGTGCCTAGCGAGCCAACAATGAATCCAAATACTTGAACATTTTTAAGGCCCATTCCAGCTCGCATGTCCTCAGCCAACTGTTGATATTTTGTTCTTTATCTGTCCTTGAAACTTGAAGGCAGCCAGGTCCATTTTCAATTGAGACTCTGACACAAACTAAATATGCTTGCTTGTGCATATAATCTATTATTGTGATGTCAGGTCGTTGCCGTAACGTTGCTCCTTTTGGTTTTTCATTGACTTGTTTTATTCCCATTTTCGCCGGAATTGCTCTTTTTAGTTGGTGGACAATAGTGTCATGTCGCAGTTGATAAAGGGCGGAAGCCATTTGATAAATACACGAATGGTGACCAAAACATCATTAAAAAACAAAAATCATAAGCAAAAAAGCCATTAAACAGCCGTTACTTGGACAGGTCTAGCAGAGACCAAATACAGCCAATCTGGCATAGCATTAGCCCACATGTGTGCGCAAAATCTATTGATATAGATTTTTTATATGTAGTTTCAAGTCTACATCGAGGCAAAACGTTAAAAATGGAAGTTTTTGGGCCCATTTGAGTGACATTTGGCGTCACTGGACACGCACTGGGCAAAAGTTTAAAAAATGGATCATGGAGCTTGAGGTTGAGATATGATACCAGTATTGAATCATGTAGGAATAACCTTTGTCAGTATTAACAAAATTTTTGGGTAAAGGGACGCTTTGTGACCACAAATAACGTTTTGTTGCGCATATGATTTACAGGTAAAATTGAGTTTTTAAGACCCCCTAGTCAAGAATCGGTAGCAACTTTGGTTCCACTTATTTACGTCTACGATGCGCCTTCACGGGGGCTACAATGTGAGCAAGTTTGAACAAAATCGGAGAACCTAAAATTTTCACTTATACAGATAACCCTTAATATGGTGTAAGGTACTTATTCTCGAGGTTGTTTAAAGTTCAGAGTTTAGTTAATTGTTTATTGAATTTTTTTCGTGTTACAAGAATCAGAAGGCAAAAGTGACCTTATAAAAAAGATCTTGCATAAACGTTCAAAATTGTTAAAATTTATTATTTAGCATTAAAATTCACTGCATTGGCATCCAAGTCTTCGAAAAATTAAATTTGAATCAAATTTGAAACTAATTTAATTCGTAGTTCGTACGTACTGTGCATAGTGCCTAAATGTGGTAGATTTTGTCATACGTGGTGCAAAAATCATGTCGTTTTTTGCAGCCAGCAGGATACCTAGTGCATTTACGTGGTAGATTTTGTAAAAGGTGGTGCAAAAATTGGATAGACTTTGGCATAGTGTATTTACGTGGTAGATTTTGTAAATACGCGGCTGGGCTGGGCTGAGCCATGGGCCGTAATGCAGCTTACAGGCCTCTAACACTTATTTAATAATCTAAGTTGCAGTCAATCGTCATTCACTCCGGCACTAATAAGTATTTCTGTAAAACAGAAAAAAGCACTAATTAGTTTTATATTTTGCGGGTCGAAAAAATTTTCGACGACCCGCGCAGCCCGAAGTGGGTACCCGCAGGTCAACCCACGGCTAAATTTTACCAAGCCAACCCAAACCAACCCGCGGGTACCCACGACCCGCGTCCACCCCTGGCTGTATTAAATCTGTATCAGTATTAGTGGATAATTTTCATTTCAATATAATTTTGATAGTACACAATTTTAAAGCTAATAAAACATGAAAGATCAAAAATATAAAATTTAGGAACAGTTGGATTAATATAGGTATATATGATTTCAAGATCAATTTAATAATCAACAATTAACTATAGTTAGCCAGCAAACGCAAGTAAATTGGTGCTTAAACTAGGTAATCTCCGTACATTTACGGAGATTAAGGTTTTGTATGTTTAACACATACACACTTGATCCTAACGATCATCTAGATTAGCTTAATCTAATTTATGAAAACAGATTAAGATTAAATTGATTAGCTTAATATTTAATCCTTAATCGGTTTTCATAAAATAACCGCAGATTAAGATTAACGCCTAATCTTTAATCTAATTTGTGAAAACGACACCCGATTAGATTAAGTCTCAGCCAGCACCTATGTTAATACATTACAATCAACTTGACTTTATGAAAACGATTCAGATTAAGGCCTTAATCGAGATAATTTAAAAAAGAATTTGTGAAAACGACGCTGATTAAGATTAGCGTAAAGCGCGCTAATATTCTTAATACGTTAATCCTTAATCGGCATTCATAAATTCTTAATCGAGTTGATCTGATCTCGTTAATATATTTTATGAAAAGGCCCTTAGAAATTTTTTTATATGAATTTTATTGCTTCGACTTCGAAAACACATAATGACATTTTTATCCAAACCTGACATAAATGTTAAAAACCAAAATAATGTTTAACTAGAGAAGCACATAGGCTACATTTTGGTATATAAAGTGTGACTATACGCAAAGTATAAGCAGAGTTATCGTTTGCAGAAAAATTCACTCACGTTTGGTGCTCTGGACTCACGTGACATGATCACGTAATTTGAAATTTTGCCTTCAGTGTTCTTTTGTGCCGTAGCACATACATGTATAGTTAAGTTTGACATTTGCCAATTTTTTGCCAATTTTCAATGTAACCCCCGATTCCCGGAGCGCCCCCTTGGGCAAAATTCTGTAGAAAAATATCTTACCAGCATTTTATAATCGAATGCCGAAAAACTGGTTTTGTATTCCCACAGCCAATATTTGAGTCTGCTGCTTGTAAAAATAGTTTCTTGTGCGATTGTTTTGCACAGAACGCAACAAAATTGTTTTAATTTTTCATTACAACTAATAAAATCTACGTATCGTCTGTTTTGAAAGCCTCAAAAAGCGTTGATGCACTGGCTAACTTGCTGAATTTGTGTAAAAATAGAATAAAATCAGTAAATTGTCCAATTTTTTCCAAATTTTTTGCTATGGAGATATGCACGTCAAAACATCAGAAATAGTATTTTGGGCAACTTGCCTACAAGAATGATAGGTCATTTTGGCTGTTTTTAAAAAATACGGCACAAATCCTTGATTCCCGGAGCGCCCCCTTAAGGTGACGCTCCGAATAACTGACTTTGGGCAGTAAAAGTTTTCAGTCACGTTTTCAGGTCTTTGTTCTTGAAGAAAGGTTGTTCAGCAGTGAATTAGCTTTCGTTTGAAATACGTAACATGTAGTTTTGTTGAAATTAATTTTTTGACCTGCATTTTGATATGGCAAATTTTTCAAATCGATTTTCGGAAAAATTGTATATGGCTTTTGTTACTTTTGATAACGGTTTTCCGCAGATAATAGTTGACTGCAACTTTTTAAAAAGTCGTTTGTGTAGGCAAACATTTGTAAAAAAATTTTTAAATTACGTTGAGCGATATTGACAAAAATGCACTATTTTTCAAGCTAATTTTTCGTTCGCTACTTTTTGGTTTCTCCAACGTTTCTCAATGGTTATTTGCATTAAGAAATACGCTCTATTTTTTGACACTGTCGTTTGTGACGGCAAACCTCAGATTTTTCTGATCGGCAATAGCCTATTTGAATCGTGATAGCTCTCCTCCATGTCATTTTTTTATTGTGAAATTTGACTTAAAGTTCGAAAATAAGTAGATTCAGGTGTACCTTCTTCGAAAATGTTGATTTCTGTTTTTGGTGAAATTCTGCAGCGATTTCAAGTTGACCAATTTTAGAAAAACTAGTGTATTTTGAGCCAAAACAGTTGGATTAAAGTTATAAAAAAAGATACACCTCGGCAACATAATTACCTACAGTTTAAACTATAGATCGTAAAATTTGAACAAAGTTTCGCTCAGTTATGCCGTTTGAAAAATTATGCGCATTTAGCGAAAATAGAAATTTTCAGAACAAGATAAAAAATCAGAACAAGGTAGCAGGCACGTGAAACTTACTCAGAAACAGAGCTTTGTAGCAGGCTTCAATATATTTAAACGAAGTTCATTCTAGCTAGAACCTACGTCGACTTATAAGATAATAAAGTTATGGAAGTTATTCGGAGCGCCACCTTAAGGGTGCGCTCCGGGAATCGGGAATTGCCTCAAAAGTCAGCAAAAAGTTGATAAAACTTAAATATTACTAAATAAGTATTTAGTATGGTATGAAATAACCCTAGTGTAAAAATTTTAAATCACTTGATAATGTCACGTGACTGCCAGAGCACTGAGCCTGAGTGAATTTTCGGCAAGCGATAACTAATAGCCTGTTTTTCTTAAAATCATGATTCATATATCAATATGTAGCCCTTGCACTCTTTTAGTTGAACATTATTTTTGTTTTTGATTATTTAGTGCGAATTTGTTAAAATTGCAATTTTTGTATTTTCGAGGTCGGTCTTTTAGCACAAAAGCAGTCGTATCATGGTCTAGAACACTATTTTAAAAAAATAAAAAAATAAAAACGCTCTAGAATCTTGCAGCACGTACTGGTTAAACTTACAGGTCTGTAATTTGATGGCATGCGAGGGTTGCCTTTTTTAGGTAAAGGTACTACGATGGCTTCCTTCCAAATCGTAGGAAGAGATCCCGTGTTGACTGAGAACTGAAAAATTATTTGTAACGGTATTGCAAGCTGCTGGGCAAAAAGCTTAATAAAAATCGCGGGAATAGCATCTGGACCAGATGCAGAGCTCCTTTAAGTTTTTGTATCGAGGATACTATTCGCGGGCGAGTAATGCTGATGTTTGGAAGAGTGTAAGTGTTGCGGGGTGGCATTGCTGGGAGATTACCGTCATTCGCGGCAAACACTGAAGCAAACTGAGAGTAAAAAATGGCTTTTTTTGAAGCGTCGTTGACATAATAAGTGTCATCTACCTCCAGTGTGGGGACTGTAGACCGTCCTCGCAACTTTGAATTAATAAAAGAATAAAACTGTTTCGAGTTAGCGTTACCTATTAGTTGTAATTCCTTATGCTTATAAAACACATAAACTTTATTGCGGCAGTCTTTGGTGACATGCCGTAACTTACGCAGTAGATCGAACTCGGGATTACGTTTATAGACCCTATGTAGGAATCTTTTATTTGCAATTAGCCTAACTATACTTTGAGGGTACCTAGTTTTAGCTTGTCTTTGTCTGAGTGATCTTCTGACCGGGACATAAGTTTCAAATAGTGAATAGCAAAAGTTGGAAAACTTTGGCCACATATCATTAACACAGTGCGATTCCTGAAACAATATAGTCCAATTACACATTGTAAGCTCGATTTGAATACCAATTCTGTCAGCATTAGACCAGTCGTAGCTATAAACAATACTAGCATCGGTAGATTTCGTAAGCCTATCGATATCAAAGAACACTACATCATGATCACTACTTCCTATCGTATTACTAGTACAAACGTTGTAAACAAGGTTTTCGTCGTTTACAAATATCAAGTCTAAAATATTCGTTTCGCGGGTAGGAAAATTAACTTTTGGATTCAGCCCGTAAGACAAAAAAAGGCTTAAAAATTTGTCCTGAGAATGAGTGAGAGGTGCAATATTTTTAGTCCAATTTACATTAGGTAGATTAAAATTACCAAGTAAAATAAGTGGCAAATTTTTATCGACCCCATACTTCATTAAAAAATTTTTAAGCTCACTCAAATAATGAGTGTCAGTAACTGAAGGTCTGTAACTGCATGCAAACTAAATTTCGTTCGGTTTAGTTAGAATGCGTACACATAACAATTCAATACAGGAATCATACTCAACAATTTTACACGATATGTCATTTCTAACAAATATAGCTACACCACCCCCTGAACTTAATTCTCTGTCTTTTCGAAAAATATTATATCGCGAGCTGCATTCAAAAATAGCATTTGGGAAGTCGGGTTTTAGCCATGTTTCAGTTATGCAAACAACTGCAGGATTTGAGTTCATAATTTCAGCATTGAAATCAAGTACAGTGTAGCTTATTTTTAATGCTACGGGCATTCAATAGAGCACATTTTAAAAGATCAGAACTTGCTAGTGCGGCCTCCCTACCATGGCCTACGTAAAACCCGAGTTCCCGTTTGTAAAGTCATCGTTCATAATGCTAGTACATGATGGGGCTACAGTGATCGGTTTTGCACTAGCTGCTTCTGCGTAGGACATAGTTTGGTTGTTGTTTGTGGTCGATGATAGCCAGTGAGATGGTCGAGGGCGAAATCGTGATGAATTACAGTGTGAAGGGACTTGTTGCGCAGGAAAGGTCGGAGTGAGAAGCAATGGTTTTCGTGCTGAGCGATATTCCCTGTCTCGACAGAAAAAACGTTTATGACCATACTCGCCACATTTGAAGCATTGTGGTGGCACCGTAAAACGACAATCGCGCGAGTTGTGCCCCGGAACCTCACATTTCATGCAGCAATTGTTAATCGTCCATGAAAAAGTGAACGGAACACGAGGTCTGCGAACAAAAGAACTTGGAAGAGATTCACCATCATACAGAATTATAACCGCGTCTTTTCTTTCGACAACATTCATTTTAGGAATCAAAAAGTTATCTTCCGAATCTAACCGTTCTCTAATTTCCGACAGTAAAATGCCAAACATATTTTTCCCAGGGTAGTTTTTCGATTTAGCATTTTCCTCATCAGAATAATCAAATTCCAGATGCCCAGAAGTAATTGCCTGGGTATGTAGAGTGAACAATAGTCATATCGGCACTGTCGCGCAATGATTTACGAAAGGAATAACAGCACATCGATTTGGCATTCAAAAGCGAGCGCATCAGGGCTACGTCATTGTCTGTCGACACGGGTCATTTTTTTTGAAAGACGCTTCGCCATTCCGGCGTGTGGGGCTTCGCGAATTTTGTGTGCTAGATCCAACAAACCCTGATTTTTGGCTCGGATGCATTAATACGTATGCTCAATAGACTTGTACTGACGCCCTTCAAAGAAAAAGTTGAACAAATACATACATATTAGACAATGGGTCATCTGGACGATTCTTAACCGGTCCGCATAAGTCATATTTCCCGCTTGAGTGGAGACCGAGCGGGTAATAGTTGCAGCTTCCGAATCCGAGAGGCACCTTTCACCTAGTTGAATAAGGTTTTCATTAGGTTTAGGTACATTGCCAAGTTTGGCAGACCGGCTGCTTCGGACATGTTTGGCCGCATCGATAGAAATAACATTTTTTTGCAACATCAAATGCAAAGCCAGTAATTTGTCTAATACTCCAGACGAGCGACAGTTGTCACATGTAACAGCGATTGCATCAATACGCCCAATTTTTTCGTAAATCCAGTTTGAGATATTTAGACATTTAGAGTGATACCATCGGGAACAGAGATCACACTGAACGCCCGTAAATGCGACAGGTCGCGTGCAATTTGGGCAGTTGTCAGCAGCAGCAAACACACTGAAAGTGTGAAAAGTTTCGTAATGGTTTCAGACATAGAAAAACAGTGAGAAAAATTGCTAAATCAGTGAGAAGACAGTATGAAAAGAGTGAGAAAATTTCTCACTCATTTCGCACTGTTTTCGGAAGTTAGAAACGAGTGAGAAATTTTCTCACTGATTTATCACTGGTTTCCGACGTTGACAAAAGTATTGGGCAGTTGTAAAACAGTGAGAAAACAGTGTGAAAAGAGTGAAAAAGTTTTCTCACTATATTCTCACTGTTTTCGGACGTTGGAAAAGAGTGAGAAATGTTTTCACTGGTTTATCACTGGTTTCCGACGTTGACAAAAGTATTGAGAGTGTGAGAAACCAGTGTGAAAAGAGTGATAAAAATTTCTCACTATTTTTTCAGTGTTTTTGGATGTTGGAAAAGAGTGAGAAAGTTTCTCACTGGTTTGTCACTGGTTTCTGACGCTGACAAATGTATTGAGAGAGTGAGAAACCAGTGTGAAAAGAGTGATAAAAATTTATCACTATTTTTTCACTCGTTTTAGACGTCGAAAAAGAGTTTAAAACCAGTGCGAATAAAGTGATAATATGTTCGAACTGTTTTCTCACTAGTTTTTGGTATGTGAAAAGAGAAAGGGAGAATTCTAAAAAAAAAAATCCAGAAAAAAAAAAATAAAAATTTGCAGCTATAGCCCGGAATTTCTACGGAACCGTACTTGTCCTGTAACGCTTCAATCAGCCTGGCCTTGGTGGCTTCAGAAAAAGTTCTGTTAGGCCGCGTTTACATTGAGCTTTTTTTCGCCATTTCCGGCTTTTTTTCAGCTGCTCGAACAGCCGCAAAAAAGCCGGAAACGGCGAAAAAAGCTGGAGCAGCTGAAAAAAAGCTGGAACTGCAGCGGTGTCATGACAACGGAGCAGCTAGTTTATAGTGACTGCCATACTTATCAGTGGCGTATCCAGGATTTCGCAAAGGGGGGGGGCTGCGACCGCGGGGGAGGGTGCGGAGCAACCGTGAGCCACCTTACCTCGGGGGGGGGGGGGGGGGGCGGAGCAATGTGGGCCACCATGCCCCATGTTGAGGAGTGAGCCACCGCCGCTCAAAGGGGGGGCTGCGACCCTCTAAGGGGGGTGCTCAAATCGCAAAGGGGGGGCTGCAGCACACCCAGCCCCCCCTAAATATGCCACTGGTACTTATCCGCATTTTTTCAGCTGCTCCAGCTTTTTTCCAGCTGCTCCAGCTTTTTTCCAGATGCTCGAGCAGTTGGAAAAAAGCTGCAGCTTTTTTCAGCTGCTCGAGCAGCTGAAAAAAAGCTCAATGTAAACACGGCCTAACTTTTCAAAGCCTGAACCGATTTACAAAATTTTTTTAGCATTTAGTAGCTTAGAAGTTGCTCTTTCAATGGTAACGGCAGGTTTTCATTTGATTCAGTATTTTTGACTGAATCCAATTTTGCGCAAAAAATTTCATGTATAAAGTTTAATTTTTGGACAAAGTTTGATTTCCAGCTAAAGCTTACATTCACAAACTTCTAACCTAGCCTATTCGAAAGAGCGTTCAATTTTGACCCCCCCAGGGGGACTCCGGATCATTAGTCGAAAAAATACCGTTTTTCTGACTTATTCGACCCCTAAGGGTTTTGACACCAATACACAGGAAAAATATTTTTAAAAAATAAACTGAAAATTAGCAGAAAAGTGAAAGAAAAATTTAGGTTAATTTTTAACCTTTTTTCTGTCACTTTTTGAAGCAGAAAAACGGTTTTCAATTACTTTTCCTCCACTTTTCTGACAGATTTCTGTCACTTTTTGACAGTTTTCGGTTATTTTTCCGACAAAAAGTCCAAGTTTCCGCCACTTTTCCGTTGAATTATTTCTGTTAGTTTTCCGCTATTTTTTCTCTTTATTTTTTCACTTTTCCGCTTTATTTCTTGCTGTTTTCTGTTTAATTTCTTTGACCTTTCCGCGTTTTTTCTTTACTGTTTCCGCTTTTTTTCGTTCACTTTTCCGCTTTTTTTCTTTCACTTTTCCGCTTCTTTTAGTTAACTTTTCCGCCGCATTTTCTTACTTTTGCAGCTATTTTGCTACGTATATATTTCGGCAAAATATAATTATATAATCATGGGCGTAGCCATGGGGGGAGGGTTTAGGGCATACACGTATACATACATGTATGAGGGAGGGATGGGAGCCTCCAAAATCGAGCGGCCGCGGGGAGGGTTTTGGAAATATGGGCAAAATTTAATAAAAATGCCACTTTTTTGGGAAAGTTTCACAAACTCTTGCAGAATTTACGGTATTTTTGGTCGGTCCAGGGGTCCAAAATTTGGCCGAAGAGCCCCCTTCCAAAGTTTTGATCTCGTTACATTTATGGCTCAGGGTCTGAAACCCCCTTTTGGTCGAACCTAAAGAAATAGTCAACGAGGGGCTCTTTTTGGGTTTTTGCGGTTCGGCCAGAATATTGACTACGAGCTCTAATTGGCTGCGGCCCCCAAACCCCTGCACGTACATGTAACAGCACCAAAATTTTGGGTACCCCTCTCCCCTTAGAGGGACACCCTCCCCCTGCATCAACTCATTATTGACCCCCAAAAATGGCGCAATTTGGATCAAGTGCAGTTGGGGGGGGGCGAAATAGTGGACCTATTTTTTGGAGTAGAGCACCCTGGGGGAAGCATTTTTTGTAATCGAACCCCTATCCACAAATTTGGATTTTCGGAGCTATGACCCCTTGAAAATTGCATTTTCAGTGTTTTTGGACGTGAACGTAGGCCAAAGTTTGAAACCAAAATTGGCTATAATCTTTGTTTTTGGATAGTTTTGAGTGCGTTATGATGTTTTGAGGCATCGTCTAGGCTTAGTTAGCAGGATTCTCTAGGCTAAGCTGGCAGGATTTCTTCTGAAAATTTCGATTTTTTATTGCCTAAGCCTGAGCCTAAGCCTAAGCCTGAACCTAAGCCTAAGCCTAAGCCTGATACTAAGCCTAAGCCTAATGCCTAAGCCCCATACTAAGCCTAAGCCCTAAGCCTAAGCCTAAGCCCAAGCCGAAATTAAGGCCAAGTTTGAATTTGGTCAAAAATTGGACGTTTCTGCCAAATTCGGCCAATTTTTCGGCTGGAACCCGGTCAAAGAGCCTTTGTTTTGATTCTAAAAAATTGTAAACAATAATCTGATACCATTTAGACACGATTAGAACGCAAAAATCAAGGGCTTCGGAAAAAAAGTTGTAAAACGTTCCTCACTGAGGGATCAGATTTCGGGGGGTCATATCTCAGAAAATCCAAAAAATGAAATAGGGGTTCTTGAAGCAAAAATGCTTCCCCCAAGGTGCTCTACTCAAAAAAATAGGTCCACAATTTCCCCCTCCCAACTGCATTTAACCCCGTAATTTTTACCTTTAAAGAATGCTGTTTCGAATGTTTAAATGGAGTCGGAATGTTTACATTCTTTTAGAATCAACACGAAAAGCACGTTGAGCCCGTTCCTTCCGAAAAAATGGCCAAATTTATCAGAATCGTCCAATTTTTAACCAAATTCAAACTGGGCCTCAATGTAGGCTTGGGCTTAGGCTTATAAATTAAAAATTGAAAATAAAATTAGGGCTTAGGCTTACGTGCCTTTCCTTCCTGCAAGGCTCATCATATAAACATATAAAATTCAAAATTGTAAAACTAAGCCTCACTCTCAGCCTAAGCCCCAACTCAGCCCGCTAATATCTTTGGGACTAAGCCTGAGCATAAGCCTAAGCCTAAATCCTAATCTAAGGCTGAATTTGAGTATTTTTGAAAACGCACACGCACGCTCACATGTGATGAGCCTTGCAAGAAGGAGGGCTCAATCTTACGCTTAGTATGGGGCTTAGGGTTAGGCTTAGGTTCAGGCTCAGGCACTTAAACTCAAAATTTTCAGGAAAAATTCTGCCAACGTAGCCTAGAAAATCCTGCCAGCTAAGCTTAGACGATGCATTAAAACATCATAATGCACTCAAAACAATCCAAAAACAAAGATTATATCTATTTTTGGCTTCAAACTTTGGCCTACGTTCACTTTCCAAAACAGTGAGAATTTAATTTTCAAGCGGTCATAGCTAGCAAACGACCGGAGGTAAAATTTTAGAGCCGGAGCCGGAGCCGGATATAAAATGCCGAAGCCGGAGCCGGAGGCAGTGTTTTTTAAAAAAATTTCAATTAGTATGTTGACAATAATGACAAATTTTTTTCAATATTTTTAAAACTGCAGTATTTAATTTTTTAACAGTTTTTTCTTATTTCTTATTTCTCTACATTTGTCTTTGCACATTCATATATACCACCATTGGTCACTGTTTTGGATGATTTCTCAAAAAAATTTCACCAACATTGATATAAGTAAAAAAATTAATCAAATTGACCAATGTGGCATTTTGACTATGGCACTAAGGGCGTAGTTTACGGGGGTGGTTCAGGGAGACCGTCTGAGCCCCGTTTTTAGTCTAACCGTACGAAATTGTCAACAAGGGTACCCCCCAAAAAATTCATAAATTAGGAGGATTGCTCTTTGTAGAAGATGCCGTAAATGTCTCTAGCTTCTAAGGGGTATATATATACCGCCCCCAATAACCTGGAACCTAAGTGTACATCAGTGGCGTAGCGAGAAAAAAATTTCGGGGTGGAAATGACTTCGATTTTTTGTTAGTGGGTTAAAATTGACTTTCTTGCTATTTCAACATAAAAATTTGCGAGATAACAGCGTATATTGCGCAAACATTGTCCTAATTTTGACCGACCGAAAACATTAAAGTTAAAAATCTCGCTCAAAACACTAAGCCACGTAGTTACAGGGGTCTGGGGCGGCAGCCTCCAGAAAACAATGAGAACTTTTTGATTTTTGGGCCAAATTTGGTCAATTTGAGACGTAAAAATACATAATGGTAGAGAGAGGTGGTCGATTCTATTACAACCGGCAGTAATATAAGTATTGGTAACCGACTAATTGCTTCGTTAACCTTGGAATTTTTTCTTAAAATTTGAACTTTTTGCCAAAGTTAGAACAATAAAAATTCTCTGGCTCCGGCACTTTTTTTGCCGGAGCCGGAGCCGAAGCCGAAGGCTGAAATTCGGCTGGAGCCGGAGCCTCCCGTCGATCGCTAGTCATAGCTCAGAAAATACAAATTTATAGATATGGGTTTTATTACAAAAAATGTTTCTCCTTAGGCTCTCTACTCCAAAAAATAGGTCCACTATTCCGCACTCA
>JASANF010013973.1:0-25975 GCA_030248245.1 Trissonchulus sp. WLG1_4
ATGTGACAGTTGTGACAGTTGCGACAGTTGTGATAGTCTGTGCAGTTGTGACAGGTGTGACAGTTGTGACAGTTTTTACGCCTAAGTTAGGTCTAAGCCTAAACTAAGCCTAAGCCTAAACTAAGCCTAAGCCTAAACTAAGCCCTAAGCCCAAACTAAGCCTGAAGCCTAAACTAAGCCTAAGCCTAAACTAAGCGTAAGCCTTAAACTAAGCCTAAGCCTAAAACTAAACCCTAAGCCTAAACTAAGCCAAAGCCTAAATTAAGTCCAAGCCTAAACTAAGCCTAAGCCTAAACTATGCCTAAGCCTAAACTAAGCCCTAAACCCAAACTAAGCCAGTAAGCCTAAACCAAGCCCTAAGCCTAAGCCTAAGCCTAAACTAGGCCTAAGCCTAAACTAAGCCAAAGCCTAACTAGGGTCTAAGCCTAAACTAAGCCTTAGGCCTAAACCAAGCCCTAAGCCTAAACTAAGCCCTAAGCCTAAGCCTAAACTTAGCTTAAGCCTAAACTAAGCCTCAAGCCTAAACTAAGCCCTGCCCCTAAGCCTAACCTAAGCCTAAGCCTAAATTAAGTCTAAGCCTAAACTAAGCCCCAAGCCTAAACTAAGCCTAAGCCTTAACTAAACCGTAAGCCTAAACTAAGCCCTAAGCCTAACCGAAGCCCTAAGCCTAAACTAAGCCTTAGCTTAAACAAAGCCCAACTGAATAGTAAGCCTTAGCCTAAACTAAACCTGTACCCTAGACTAAGCCTAAGCCAAACTAGCCTAAGCTTACACCTACGCCTAACCCGAAGCCTGAGGCCTAAACGTAAACCTAAGCCATATATCGCAGTATAGAGTGATCGACAACGCTGTGCTTTGAAAAACAATAAAGTGTAACTGTCACAACTGTCACAGCAGTTCACAAAGGTCTTCGGATCACTCACTACAAGAATGGCCGATTAAATCATATGTACAAACACTCATGCATCTTTGGGACAGATTTGCTAAGCAGTCTTACATACGTCACCCGATCAAATTGAGGCATATTACATGTGACACCAAGAACAGCCAATCAGACAGTTGCAGGCCGATTTTTGGAAAAATCTGCTAGTTTGTAGTGCGTAATTGAAAATGTGTTTCTGAGCACTTTTTTGCGTGAAAATTTGAAATGCTCTCTCCTTCTGAAACCCTAGAAATTTCCACAAGTTTAGAAAGCACTTTTACGGACAGTATTTTGAGTCCCTCTGGTAGATGGTAAGTTTTTTGCTTTTCAATCGGGCAACCACGGTAGAATCCCGTTCAGAGCTATTTTAGTTTCATTCAATCGTCATTAACCTCGCGCAAGACCGGTTTCAGTGGCGTCGTCTGATCAGGCAGGGGCAGGCCACAGCTGGAGGATTTTGATCCGAAAATGAAGCTAGCAGGCCTTAAGTTCAAAGTTTTAGTTTCAGTTTTACTTTGATTAGAGAATTAGGAGATTAATATACTTTTAAGTTATTGTCAACAAAACGCAGTCAATATTAATCAAGTTTGAGCATTATTTCACGTGTAAAATACTGCTCCCCCCTCCCTAAAGGATTAGGGGACTATGAACAAAAAAAGTCATGTATAAGGAACTGTCCTTATCTCTTTTTTACATTCCGTTTTGTTAATTTTTAATACACATACGCAAAATCAGACGACAACTTCTTTTTTGCAAATTGAGATGCAAAAGTAACGAGAGGCAGCACACGCCAGGACTTATAGAGAAGTCACAAAAGGACATTTTTTAAAAAGTACAAACCTGACCACCCGATCTATAAAACCACGAGACAGCATTATCACCCTTCTAATTAAAAATAACGCCAAGGGAAACAAAAGTGCCCATAACAAACAAAAGAATTCCAACTAATGATTATATTTTGATGAAATCAACAAAAATACAGTCAAAAATATTAGCGCCCATTTGTCTCGTTGTGTGTTAGGTACGTCCTAGTCAGCGCATTCTTATGCATAGGTTCAAATTAATCGAAGTTTAGTTGGCAGTTGGCACCCCCCTGGTGGAAAAAATACAGCAGGTGATTTGGGGGCTAGCCATACACGTAAAACATAGGCTGTGCTGGTGCATAATTTACAGATTTCTGTTATCGGAACAAAAGCCGATAACAAATGTTCCTTCTCTGGAAGGAACAAAAATCTACATATTGAATAAATGAATTTATAACCAGGAAAAGCTTAAAGAATTGGTAAAACGAATTATTAATAAAAAAACAGAACTTGATTCAAAAATAAAATTTTTACCTCAAAACGGGATCGATCCAAGGACATTTAGTTCTATACTTTCACGCCCTCCCAACTGAGTTATATATTTCGCCACCACAAAGAAAAAATACAATCTTTAAACGTATCTGTGTGAAATCTGTTGCTAATTTTGAAGATTTTGTCCAATCTTAAGGAAACAGATAACGGTTATTTGTTATAAAAGTATTTTTTTCTGAATCCCTGTTCTCATTTACTTTCACAATTTCTGCTGGGTAAGATTGTTGGTCATATCACCATAAAATAAATAATAATCTTATTTTATTTTAGTAACACGTATTATACTCAATGACTATCCAAATTTTCGTAATGTGGGCTCAGACGCTAGCACGTACCATTTTAAATCGTATGCTAGAAGGTTCGATTGACTGATGTCATTTTTTGCAACTCCATGATTTTAACGGGCAATTCACAGCAAATATATGTGTGTCTGCAGCCCTGCAATTTACTGAGCAAATCCAAACGAACACAGATGTACATGAAGGGGTGTCTGAGGGGGGGCAAGTCTCCCCAGGGCCCGGTTTCATAAACAATGAATTGCGATTCATTAGTAACACTGGCGCAACATAGAAAATCGAGTATAGTTTGGCCTATACACAATATTTCTGCTAGAAATTTTCATGACAGGTAGTCAATATGTTATACCACGTGCGGTTCAAATCTCATAATAGTCAAGTTATCCAGTGAAAACTATAGCTAGCTTGAAGTCATTCATTAGTTGCAAATATTAGTGAATTTTTCAAAACCACTAATATTTACTAATATTTGGAACTAATGAATGACTTTGACTTAGCTAGACTTTTGTTGGCTTCAAGCAAACGTAACAAAACTTTACACACTTATTATCTAACATATTGGCAATATGTTGTAAAAATTTCCAACTCAATAATTAAGTTAACGCAAAGTTATAACTTATTTTCTAGCTTATATCAGTGTTACTAATGAATCGCAACTGATCTTTTATGAAACCGGGCCCAGATTTGAGAATCCGGGACAAGCCCTCCTCAGATTTTCATTTTACCCATCGGGACAAGTACTCTTTTTGGTGTTGAAAACAAGAAGGTACCCATAAACTAAAAAATCGCCCCACATCGCGTAAAATGCTTATAAAAAATGAACAAATATCGCTAAAAAATCAGAATTTTACAAAAAATTACCCATTTTTAGGCAAAAATTGAAAATTTTTGCGTTTTTATCAGTTCAAGCCCCAATGATTTAGTGAGTCCATGCATTTTAACATTTTGATTAAGTCACGCTTACCAATAAATCGATCCGCAACAAAAAGTGTCAAATAGGCGAGTTTTTGTTCAAACGTGCTGCAAAACTGTGAACTCGAGTAACCAGTTCCAGACAAGTAGATAAGTCTGCCCAGTGAATACAACACAATATCGTGATATTTTCGTTACTGTTACCCAGTGGCTGATTGAGTTTTGGAAAATTTTTAAAAAAACTGATA
This sequence comes from Trissonchulus sp. WLG1_4, assembly GCA_030248245.1. Taxonomy (NCBI): domain Eukaryota; kingdom Metazoa; phylum Nematoda; class Enoplea; order Enoplida; family Ironidae; genus Trissonchulus; species Trissonchulus sp. WLG1_4. Next base: position 3,734 of record JASANF010013973.1, read on the forward strand.
ATGCGCAATGCAGACTCGCATATTGTCTCTGCGTTTCAAAGGTAAGTCATTATTGGGTTGCCGACCAAGTCTAGTGCCTCTAGTTTAGACTAGTTAGACAAAATCCGTAAGTACCATCCTGTTTTTAATAACAACATGATGGCTTTGGAATTACGTTCATTTAAATTTTAGCATTAGGACAGTGACAGTGAAATTTGATCACACATGGTGTAATCTACGTTGTTAGTAGGGTTCTTTTAATGCTTCCCATTTTCAATTGATTTTATTTGATTTGATGTGAGCTTTTCGAAAACCAACTGATTCAATTTGATTAGGTCCTCTTAAAAATAATTTGATTCGATGTGGGTTTCTCAAAAATCAATTGATTTGATTTGATTTGATTTGAGCTTCTTGAAAACCAATTAATTTGATTTGATTTGATTTGATGTGGGCTTCTTAAAAATCATTAGCTTTGATTTGATTTGATTTGAGCTTCTTGAAAACCAATTAATTTGATTTGATTTGATGCGGTCCTCTTAGAAATTAATTGATTTGATATGATTTGAGGTAGGCTTCTCAAAAATAATTTTTTAGTTTTATTTGATGTGAGCTTCTTAAAATTATCTTGATTTTTTTCAAAAATGTTCGATTACTTTTGATTTGATGCGGTTTTGATGCAACTACTGTAACTATCCAATAATATAACAAAGTTTTAAAATTTTCCAGTGCTATGTAGCCTAGGGTTAACGTAAAACTACCGTAGGTGAAAAGTTTTAGTTTTTCGAATGGTTTCACATTTTTACAACGTAGAACAGGTCAAGCGGCATCGCAGATGTGATCAAGCCTTTCTACGGAGGGAAACAGTTGTGACAGTGTGTTGTCAGGCCTGAGTGTCAATATTCCATACGTAGGGACAAATACAATAACTCAACATAGAATTTTAGTATCTTTTCAATAAGTTTCTTTGCACGTATATACATTTGACACATAGGGGCAACTGTGTCTAATTTTAAAAAGGTCTCATGTAGGGATGTTTTCAGTTACCGAAATCTTAATCAGTTCAGTTAATCAGTTAACTGATTACCTGAAGATTAAATCAGTTCAGTTATCAGTTAATTTCGCCAAAATTTAATCAGTTCAGTTACAGTTAAGTTAACTTAACTGATAAAACTGAAAATAGTTTCAGTTATTTCTCTAAAAATGCTAATTTCTTGTTCAGCTATTCTGACACTCATAAGTAGATTTGATTTCATTTCTACACAGTTACTGCGTCTACTAAATTTCTGTTAGGACAGTACGCCCAAGTGTAGTGTCCTACATGGCCAAATTTGGCCAACTTAATCAGCTGATGTATATACGTAGTTAGTTTTGTTTCGAAGAATTGTTAACTGTTCTGCCTAAATCTTGGATGATGAGAAATAAATGAATCAGAAAAGACATTAAAAATTATTTTAAAAAATTTTCGAGGGCACATCCGGGGGCACATCTTGTGCTATTAGAAATGGCCAAGTTGGCCAGCTGACTTGGCGAACTTGAAAAAAACTTCAATGGCTAACTTGGCCAACTTCAGTTGGCCAACTTGGCCAACTTCAAAATTGCTAACTTGGCCTACTTCAGTTGGCCAACTTGGCCAACTTAAAAATGGCTAACTTGGCCAAATTCAGTTGGCCAACTTGGCCAACTTAAGTTGGCCAAATCAACTTGGCCAACTTGGCCAACTTAAGTTGGCCAACTCAACTTGGCCAACTTGGCCAACTTAAGTTGGCCAACTCAACTTGGCCAACTTGGCCAACTTAAGTTGGCCAACTCAACTTGGCTAACTTGGCCAATTTAAGTTGGCCAACTCAACTTGGCCAACTTGGCCAACTTGAACATATGAAAAAAAGACTATATGAAAAGACTATATGAAATAAAGTCAAGTTCAAATCTCAAGTTTACATTTTAAATTTTCATTTTCATTAACTGACTAACTTGAAAAAATTAACTGGAGGATTAGAACTTGACTTCATTTCAAATAGTCAAAGTATCGGATGTTCAAGTTGGCCAAGTTGGCCAAGTTGAGTTGGCCAACTTAAGTTGGCCAAGTTGGCCAAGTTGAGTTGGCCAACTTAAGTTGGCCAAGTTGGCCAAGTTGAGTTGGCCAACTTAAGTTGGCCGAGTTGGCCAAGTTGAGTTGGCCAACTTAAGTTGGCCAAGCTGACCAAGTTGACTTGGCCAAGTTGGCAAATTTGCAACAAAGTCAACAGTGTAGGACACTACACTTGGGCCGGACAGTACAACCAAAATGCTTACTACAGCCTCCAGTGTAATAGCGAACTCGTAGTCGCTTGATTTCGTAGTCAAAGCATACACCATCCATACTGTGACTTCGGAATTAAAAGACTTCGACTCGCTTTGAATCTAGAGTAAATTTGAAAGTAAATTTGATTGGTATATAATGTAGCACGCATTAATACCTACACATATGTAGTTGTACGATACAATTTCTTTAAATTTTAAAACCAAAATCCTCGCAAAACAATGATAAAACTCACTTTCACTTTTTTACATTAAATTACCTAGATTATTGGATAATACTGCTTCTTTTTAAGCGTTCACCACCTAGTTTTATGTAGCTGCCAGTGAATGCGAGCCGCAAAGGCTTAAAAATCGCTGCACACTTCCATGGAAGCTGTTAAGGGAGGGTGAAAATTGGACACTAGAAAGTAGGGCAAAAAAGTCCAACAATTTTCATTTAAGTTAAAGTTACAGTTAAAGTAAGGCTCAGGCATCATTTAAGTTAAAGTTAAAGTAAGCCGAAAATGGATGACTTTTATATAACTTTTTAAAATAACTTTAATTCAAAGGTTAAAGTAAGGTTGTTTTAATTTAAGTTAAAGTTACAGTTAAAGAAAGAACTATAACTTTTTTTGGAGTTCAAGTTAAAGTTAAAGTTAAAGTAAGACCCCTAACTTTTTGCTGCTGCGCCACAGCGCAGCAGCTCATTTAGGAAGAGTCTGGATATCTTAGTGCACAATACGTGCTCTTGATACCCAGGCTCTGTTAAGGTGGTAGTTATGTACGTTTTCGAAGTTTTTGCAATAATTTAAAAGTTACTCGATTGAACATAATCAAACTTGGCACAGACTTGCAAATGTAAATAGCAATATTTCAGCTAATTTTGACATTGATTCAAACTTTTACGGCTAATTTATAGCTAAGAAACTGGATTTTTTGTGTATTTTTTGAGGACTTATAAATTTGTATGCAAAAATTTTGTGGCTCTTACACAACTCATAAAAGCCAATCAAAAAAGGTCTAAACCAATTTATTTTAAGAATATTTTCAGCTAAAATATGACATAATTTCTGTTAGTCGTTCTAGGCGATCCGTAACTTTGAAGTTTTTTTACCTCAATTCTGACTTCTCATGCCAATATCACGAAATACCAATAACCACTTTGCACAATAATTTACATGTACATAGTCCCTTATGCATCTATTATACCTGCAAAATTTGGTTAGTATATGTCACGGCAGCCACGAGCATTGACAGTGTTAATAAACCCCTTCAAAAACTGCAAACTTTCCTCAGTCTCCTGAAACGTCATTTTTAAGACTTTTTCCCGCCATTTTTTCAACGGGTACGCGAAAACTGTGCTTATACAAAGAAACTGAGTCTTGAATTTTTCGGTCTACATGCTCAAAAATAAGCAATCTGAAGCTAGTACTACAAAAAAATTGCATCTAGACTAAAACTATAACAAGCTTTGCTATTCACGATACCCTGGTTAACCCTTTCATGCCGGGACTTTCCCTGCAAAGGCAGCTGGACTCTGAAACCCTCTAGTTCTTTGGCCATTGCTCGAGCTACGTGCGTCGTAGAGAGATCGCGAAACCGCATTCGACAGAGAAATGAATGGTGAATAAAACATAATCGATTAAGGGTCTAGGACGCACCGTTTTTGAGTTATAAGCGCTCAAAGGTGAAAGTTTGTGAAAGTTTGTGAAAATTTGCGCCATCGCTCAGGCATAATATGTACCTCACCCTAGAGTATTAACACAGCAACCGTGCGCTTTCCATAGTTGAATACCAGAAATAAACTACAATATCCGCTGTATCTGATGCACAAAAAGCTCGCTGCCAGAGTTGCGATTAATTACCATAATGTGGCCATAAAATAAATACTACTTTTGGGATGAAAAAAAGTCAAATTTTCACATTGCTTAACTAAGCATAGGTTTTGTTGTATCGCAGTAGAAGTAAAATTTGGCTGCTGAATACAAAGATCTACGGGGACACTCACGACTGTACCCCGCTTGCGGGGTTTCCCTGCTTGCGGGATCGGAAGTCAGGTCTCAAAACTCGCCCTAAATTTATTTCTAAAATCCTCTGAGAGTCATGATCTCCCCCCCTTAAGTAGCTTAGGAATGCTCTTGTATTGGAGTTACTACTCGTAGCCTGGTATAACTCCAACACAAGGAAGAAGTGAATCTGAGCTCCAACCAGTGCCCGACCACCTTATGGGCGTCACACAAAAAAAAACAAAGATCTACGATTGGTAAAAAAAAGGTTTGAGGATCAGCTGCTTGGAACAAACTGCACAAGTTTTATAAACCCGGATAGGGTATTCATACCGTTGGTGCCATATGGCCCGTCCAGGCATGAAAGGGGTAATGTAATATTAGCTTACATAGCTGACCCCAGTGAGGCCATTTTGCATATGCTGAAGAAGGGTCAGCTAAAAACTTCTTCTTCTTCATACTTAATAGCAATTAAGCTGCCCTTATTCAGGGTCAACCACCGACAATTAAGTTTGCCCACTTTGATTTTAGCGCAAAGTGCCGATACGGGAGTCTGAGGCTTTCTGCAGCATTAAGCATTAACTAAATGGGTTTCGTAACATCACTTAACATACAGCACACAAACAATATCAAAACAAATACCATTACAACGACGGAAGCAGTAGAAACTACCACTAACTACTACCACTACATCGACTAAAGTAGCAGCTACGTCTAACAACTGTTACCACTACAACACGACTACAACGACTAGAGCAGCAGCAACTACTATCACTAACAGCGACTAAAGCGGCAAACTACTACCTACAACAAAATAAAATATTTTATTAAAATATCAAACTGGGACACTCACGACTGTACCCCGCTTGCGGTAACCCCGCTAGCGGGATCGGAAGTCAGGTCTCAAAACTCGCCCTAAACTTATCCTTAAATACTCCTAATGCTATGTATATAGTAAGTAACAAATATTAACTCCCCCCATTCGGTAGCCTGGGAATACTCTTGTATTGAAGTTACTACTCGTAGCCTGGTATAACTTCAACACAAGGAAGAGGTGAATCTGTGCACCACCCTGTGCTCGCACACCTTCTGGGCGTGACAAAAAAAACCTATTTCGTTGTATCGTAAAAGAAAATTTGTAGTCTATGCAGCGATTGCAGCTGTGGTTGACACTAAAACTGCAACAGCTAAATTTCAACAATAATTTCATTCCTAGATGGAACAAGAACCGATACGTACAGCATCAGAGAAAAGTGTGGGCATGATCCACGTATGTACATACCCTATTACCTCTGATAAAGCTCAGCATCATTCTCATTTTGTAAACGTTTTATTTAAAGCCTTTTTTAAGGTTGCGGCTTTATTTTTTGTCACGGTTCCAATGTAAATTTTTGACACAATCTTTGTTATTTTTACAGTACAGCAGTTATAGCGAAACTGAAAGGTCAAAGGACTGCTACATACTAGGTACATGGCAAAGCTGTAGGATCGAAGTGTAAATTAAATCTTGAATTTCAATCAACTAAAAAAAGTTAAAGGGTTAATTGCATATTATTATAACACGTTTTAACTAGTTAACAAGTTTTATTTTTCATTCGGGGTTTAAGCTTATGGCTTCATAATCTTGTTAAACTCTTCCCTGGGGTTTCAATCAAGCCGCAAACTTTATTAGAGGTAGTACGGAACGCAGGTTGTATTTTTCGGAGTTATAAACCGGTCGTTTCATTTTAGAAAAATTCACTACAGTGTAGTCACGGCCCAGGTTTATCATTTAGTGAAATAGCTTTATTTCTCATGAATTTTTGATGTAAGACAGTATCGTTCCATAATTAATTTTATGCAGTGGATAATATAATGCAATTAATATACCTAATTATACGGCAATATAATGCAGTAATAAATGTATGCAGTAGAATACCTAATCTGATAATAGTGTAATAATTGGACATTTTTTTAGTTTTCATCTACTGAGTCAAGTTGTTGATAGTACTCGCTGAAAACAATCTGCTGCGGTTTCCAGTCGATATATACCATTTGCTGAGGGTTCTTGCATTCTTTCTGAGAGCACCTTGTTGTGGGTTGTTGCTGAAACCACTTTCTTGCAGCCTGTTGTTGTCATTAGCGTTATCTGTTGTTATGGTTATTTTATTGCTTAATCTGTGTAGCTGTACTTGTTTTTGTTTGTCACTTCGCGATGATGGCTAGTCTTCTTGGACGCGCGACAGTTCTAAAATTTTGACATTAAAAGTAAGACTTGGCGTAATATTGAATAAGTTGTATAAGTGTAAGTTATAGGACGATGCAGAGTGAAGTAGCGATTTATACGCACTATTACGTGAAGCGCCAAGTGCATGAACAAGTGAGCGCAGCGCACAAGTTTACGCACGCGGGATTCACGTGCCACTGCGAATAGTTGTTGAGTGCACACTACAAAGTATTATAACGTTCTTATAATATATATGCCTATCTTGAAATATACAGTGCAATAAGTCAATAACTAAGGGCCTTTTCACAAATTATATTAACTGGATTAGATTAACTAGATTAACTTCATAACTCAACATAGGATTAACATAAATGTATAAAATTTTGCAAGCAGATGGCGATGACATAGCTTAGTTATTATGCAAAGTTTCATAAACTTTCATCTAACTAATCCCTAGTTACTGAAGTTAATCTAGTTAATCTAATCCTGTTAATATAATTTGTGAAAAGGCCCTAAGATGCGCGCCTACAGCAGTGCAATTACTATAGTCTGACCAAAAAATGCATGTGTCGAACTTCATTGCTTCATAGCAACTTAGTAGTTTGAAGTAACCCCCACAATGTGTATATGATTCAAAAACATTTTTGATGGAGATTTTTATGAAATTAAAATACTTTAAAAAATTGACGCTAAAAACTATAATTTGATATATCTCGCCTAATTATTTGAAATCTAATGTATTCCATATCATTCGATAGCCCTTAAAACTCGGCGTCGGACGATATATACAACATGACTATAGCATGCACTTGTCAAAATTTATTAATTTTTTAAGTCTTAATTTTTCTCTTGAAAAACGGCATTTTTGGCCCCGTGTTTTCGCTGTAATTCAACAAATCCTTAACCAAAACTGACAATTTTTGCATCAATGGACGCGGCGTGGCCCGAGCAGTTTCCGAAAGTAATAAATTTTCAAAATTTGACAGTACATTTTTCAGAATTTGAGCAGGTTCACAGTCATTTTTCAGCAAATTTTTTTCAAAATTTGTTAAAATATTCACTGCCAGAAAATAGTTCAGGTTCAGTTCTTTAGCTTTCATTTGATACCAAAAACAGGAACTTCCGATGGAATTGGACGAAGCGAAAAAAAATAGCAATTTTCATCACTTGTCAAAAATTAGTGCTTGGTTAGCGTGTCATGTGCATGCGTGTAAACATTCAACATGCGGATATGCGTGTATGAAATTTTGTGGGCGCACAAATATACTGTGAATCACGAGTTACTTTTTTTGCCTAACTTTGTTCAATTAAATCAAAAGTACATGTTTTTGTTATCAAATGAAAGCTATAGAACTGAACTATTTTCTGGTAATATATATTTTAATTAATTTTGAACAAAATTTGCTGAAAAATGACTGCGAACCTGGTCGAATTTTGAAAAATTTACTGTCAAATTTTCAAACTTTATTACTTTCAGAGACTGCACGGGGTCACGCCGCGTCCATTGATGCAAAATGTGTCAGATTTCGTTAAGTATTAGTTGAGTTACAGCGAATAAAAGTGACCAAAAATGCCGTTCTTCAAAGGGAAAAATCAAAAATTAAACAATCGATAAATTTTGACAGGTGCATTGTATAGTCATGTTATATATATCGTTCGACGCAGAATGTTAAGGGCTATCGAATGATATATAATACATTAGCTTTCAAATAGTTAGGCAAAAAAATCAATTTCATTTGAATTAAAATTTTTAGCTTAAAATTTTTTAAAATTAATTTCAGCAAAATTTCCATCAAACATGCTTTCAAATGATACATACATTATGGGGGTTATCTCAAGCGATTGAGTTGCTATGGAGTAATGAAGTTCGATACATACATTTTTTGGTCTGACTAGAAAATTTACTATTTATGTGCATCTGAGTGTGTGTTTTGCCGCAGGCTGGCTGATCAGCAGAGTTTTTGAATTAAAAACGTTCTAAAACGAACGATTAACTAATAAAGCATTTAACCGCTACCTCAACAATATTCTTAAAGGCTGTTTACCCAGTGATTATGTATCTTTTAGTCGTTTAGCTTTAGCCACCCCGTGATTATCTTTTAAAGTGTTTACTCAAGTAATGTTTTACTTAACTTAATAATTATACATTATTTGCTAATGAAAGATAATAATTATGAATTAATACTTTTTTAGTATATTAATTAATTAATTAACAAGTCTAGAGCGTCTAATTTAGACTTGTTCGGTTATTCCTTGTTGTGACAATTTATGGCTTAACAATAAAATATTAAAACTAGCAACAATTTTGATTAGATGAGTATAGTATCATCTGATATTCACCGTAGTAGACGTTAAACAGTTTCCTTTGCAAACTGACTTTGAATGAAAAAATTTGGCGACGCTTTTTTGGCTATCCGGTAACGAAAAAATGATGTTTCTGCTTTGAGCCGTTGCTGAGTTATTATCGTAACTATTTTTGTGCAAGAAAGTTTATATACTATAGAAAGGTAATTATCTGGGTATCAGGATAATCGTGCGGTCTTATCGGTCCCGTCGGGCTTATCTGATCGGCTGTATGGTGGTGTTCCACACAGGCGAGCTAATCAGCACAATTAGTGATAAAATAGCCAATGCTGACATTAGCTATAGCCCACTATTTCAGTCAAGAAGTGTATTTGAAACGGATATCCTCGGTTATAGCTGAATCGCCTCTTCTAGAAGGTCTTCACCTCGGGGCGTAGTCACTAGCCAGGATTTTGAAAAGTTGGGGGTCGCACCTTGTCCACTTTTTGCTCATTTTTTTAAACTCACTACTGCGGGATCGGGCGGCAGCTCCCAAAATTAAGTTATCTTTACACTATTTAGTAAATTGTGATTTGCATAACGAAAAGTATAACTTTAGGCATTTAAACTTTTGGCTTTTATTTAATTTTTTGGTACAATACAAAGATTTTTACACTTTTGTAAATACATTTTTACATTTTACAAATGGTTTACATACAAAATGTAGTCTGTACTTATTAATTAATTATTAGTTATTAATTAATTGTCTATGTAGTTATTAATCTAAATAAATTTACTGTCGTTGCCCAGTGGCGTACCTAGAAAAAAGTATCGAGGTGAATGATTTTTCGGTTTTCTTCGAATTAGTTATAAGTTAAAATGCACTTTTTAGCAATTTTAATACTTTGGAAACGACATGAGAAACGTATCGTGCTTTTGATCCTATGAGTTACAGGCAGTCTTTCAAAAACAATTTTTTTGGTTTTGGACCACCAAAAAAGCCAGATACAAAAATCTTGCAAGAAAATCAAAATTTATATTTTAAAAAAGATGTAATGGCGCAAATTTGTATTTTTGAATTCTGAGGTCAGTTTACATTTTGAAATTTTAAAACTTTACAATTTACTCACCTGCGGAGCCATACAAAGTAAACCAATCAATCCAAAGATGGCTGAAACAAAGAATATTTTTAAATACCAACGTGTGTTTGGTTATGATGGCTAAATGACTCAATGAAAAGAGGGTAGTCGTAGTGCCACGAAAGCAGTCAATTTTGCAAGTCTCTAAAACTTGTAAAATAAAACGTGGAATTTGTTCTACTGTATTTTGTAAATCTATGTTAAGACGAAATATGTGTTAACTTTCAGCAAAATTGGCGCAGCATGCAGTTTGCAATAAAGTCACAAACGTAAGAAGCGGTAGTTGCTCAGTTATACTAGTTTTAATTGCGGATGAACTTAGGTTTTATATCTTGTAGTACTCACGGCAATAATAATAAATTGTAAAAAATTTACAAAATTATAGGATCTAAAAAATTACTATAAGTAAGAAACGCCTAGATTTCATTGTTTCTGTGCACTTGAGCAATGTTTTTGTGCACTTCACACTCTACTGACTGATATTGTATTTGTTTTGGGTAATTAAATGTCCAATTTGTGTGATATCTCGTTTACATAGTAGACAGGCATTTATCTTACTAAATGCAGAAGCACTAACATTATTCATATTCATTTAGTTCTGCATCAGAAACTTGAATCCGTAGGTATGTCATTTTGCTGTTAACTGTTTACCAAATTAAACTGTTGGCTTTAAACTTAGTGAACTGAGGGCTGAATACATTCCGACTAGTTATGCATTTAAAACAAAGTAACATAATGAATAACAAAATTGTAAAATACACACTTAACTACATTTTTGGGCAGAGCGATTTAGCTAAATAGTTGCAATAGTCTTTTTTCAAGAAGAAAAAACAATCAGTCTTACTAGTGCTGAATCCGCACTGCATTCATGCTTATTACTTTTTCGTTTTAATTAAGGTGGTAGTAACGTTTTCGACAGTTTTGCAGGAGTAACACTTGACAACTTACGATTAATTTTCAATCAATAATTTATAGTACGCATATTAATTTAGGAAACTATAATTTATTATGAGACAAATGCTTGCTAAAATAGCTTAAAACAATAATTTTTAATTTTCACAGAAAAGATTTTTCAGCCAGTTACGACAATTTTTTGTAAATTTTATGTTTAGCTAAGCCAAAGTAGTAGCTAGTCAAAACGGCCGTTTATTGAAAAAAAAAAAATGACACACGGGCATGTCAAAAAGCTTCAATTTAGATGCCAAAACTTATCCTTCCGCTTTTCACTTTTTGAGATTACGTCACATTTATGTAACATTTCTTTTTGAACTAAAGTACATTACACAAAAGTCCGCAAAACCTGACAACTACTAGAAGGATTTTGTTCAAAATTTGGGATAAATTGGCACACATATGTGTCTACTTTATACTAAAATTTCAAAAATTTTGTTTGCTTAAATTTTGCGTTACATCAATTTCATTCACAGAAATCTGTAAAAATGTACTTCCGTGGACTAAATCTCAAGTCTCAATGTCGCAATCTATTCATGCGTTATTTTACATGTTTTTTTAGACAATTTCTGATGTGTCAATTTTTTTATTTGTATTAATTTAGCCTATTTCGTGAAAAAATTAGATTCAAAAATTCGTATATTTTTCAAAATTCGAAAAAATTCAAAATTTAAGGTCCGTAACTTCTTTTCTGCATCACATAAATGCACCAAACTTAGCGTGAAAATTTACCCTGTTATTGTCTATGTTGGTGCAAAGAATGAAATTAGTAGGAGTTACAGTGTCAATTTTACAAGCAAAACGTGAAAAATGCAAAAATTCACGAAATTTGACTACTTTGACAGTGTCTGCTGACTAGCTTGTTACAGATTTAAGCTAGATAATGTGCATAAGTGTAGTTTCAGTCAAGTTCTTTAACGTGGAAAAAACAGCTATTGAATTCATAGAGTCAATCAAACGTTATAGCATGTTATAAAAACTGTCGAAAACGTAACTACCACCTTAAGCAGTGCCTTGAGTACTTTTAAAAGAGCAAATGGTTGACGCACGAAGTTGAGGGGAGTACCCTTGAAAACCGCTAATGAACAAACAATTTTGACCCTCCGACCGAAAGCCTCCTGCCCTTATATATTAACTCGTTTAGAAAGTACAGTAATCATTCAAGCTCAGCATACATTTTTGACAGCTGTTTGTGTTATTTATAAATCCAAATGTCCTTTCGTATAGGTAATCTATAAGCCACGAATGTTTTAATGGCAAGTAGTGATAAGTTGTTCTGTTGGTCTTAACTATGTGGCAAAAGTTTTGTGGTCATTCGGTTTTCAGTGGCGCCGTCAAAGGTCCTGTATCAGTATAATTTTTAGTTAAAATTTAATTTTGTAAATTTTTAGTTATTAGTTAAGTGTCACGAAATCTCGTTACTAATACTTAAATATTTGCTGCGCAGCAGGTTTCATATCATTGAGTGATAATATAGGATGGATATCTCCAGGCCCATTTTGCATTAGCTTTGTTTGTCTAAGGATCACCCTTAATGAACCATAAATTCCTGGGTTTTACTTTTGAGAGAATTACCCGTAACCTTACTCAAAAAACCAAACCTTGGGTTTTCTTAGGATAAGACCGAAACCCGAAACCTTACTCACATGAACTCATGGGTTCTCTAAAGATTACTCGCAACCTGACAACCAAATCACAACTCAGCGGCGTACCTGCAGGGGTTGGAACTTGGAACCCCCAATCAGCGTATATCCCCGGTCTAACCCTAATTGCACAGCGCAAAAATGTGTACTGAGTGAAAAGTAGGCGTTCGCCCCTATACTTTTTTTAGAAGGACCCGGACAGAAATCGAACATGTGCCTTCTGCTAGAATCTGGATTATGAAAGACCTGCAGACCACTACACCATATTGGCCAGTGAGTAACTTTTCTAACAACCTTTATAAACCCTAGTAGATATTCTAACCACACTTGTGGCTTCAATGTGTACTGAAGTACTGTTGCGTAGCTTATTTTTAAGGGTTCACTAAGCTCACACAAAAATGACCTTTCAAACCTTCGATGAATAAGCAATCTGGTCTTTTTGAATATGAAACATAAAATATACACATTTATAACCCAAAAGTAGCCGCACATGGCTAATTAAGTACCAAAAAACTATTTGCTTACATTAAAAATGCATAAAAAGCACATACAAAACGTAAAACTTATTTAGGTCAAAACAGATCTAAATCACTAAACAAAAGCAAAAATTAAAAAGCACAAAGTACAAAGTAGCATTCAAGCCTTAAATTACATATATATTTACCTCCTCCAATAATTGAAATTAGTGCAATAGCGGTCAAAGCCAATAAGATTTGCATTTCCTTCGTTGGTGACCCACCTCCCAGCAACATTTTGTACAAATTGAATTGCACTGCATAGTAATTCAGCATTACGAAGCTGCTAATCAAACTCCAACACGCAAACATGTAAAAAGACAAAACAAAAAGCGCGTCATTTTTGCCAAATGTCTGGATAATTCCCAAAACTGCAGCTGCAATATGCGGTGAACCAGCCCATAATGCGGTGTAGTAATCTAAAAATAACAGAACTGAATCGTGTAATATTTGTAATCTCGATCAAATTTTGATTTATCGATAGATAAGACCTTGTCACCATTGTCACATGTAAAATCTGCAAAATCTAATTGCTTAAAGCAAGATAGTGCACAACGATTAACGTTGTTTCTAGTTGCAGTTTATGAAAAAAACTGAATACTACAATTTTTAGTCGCGAGCTTAAAACTAAACAATTTGAAGCTACAAGCTATTTTAGTTTGAAGTCAACAAAACAACAAAAGCCAGGATATTTTACAACGGGCAAATTAAGAATCAATATACGTACATACTCTACGTAGTGATGCTGGAGTCCGCATCACCTTCATGAAGCCAAAGTGGCTTCAAACGAAGCTGATGCTGGCTACATACCTACTTCATTTTGATTTGTACGGAGTATCACTAAAAAAACTAACTAAACTGAAATCGTTTTCAGATTTGCAATTTAACATTTCCTGGCTAACCATTTAATGTCCTTGTGTTGTAAATGACTAGTGACCCATAAGGACGGACTATATACATACTGTAGACAAACATAAGGAACCCTAAGGACTCTTGTTGCTGCCTAAAATGAATTACTAAGTTTTACTCGTGTTGGGCCGAAATATTCTAATGCATTGGGGTTAAAAATTAATACTAAAATCGAATTTGAATTTCTGTTTGAATTTTGTTTCGGTTATTTCAAATTTTAGCCTGAGAATTTTCGAGTTGTATTTTCATATTGAGTAACAAATTAACAAGACTATGTTTTTAGTAGACATTGTATAATAAAAATTTTGTAGGGGAATGATGTAGTAGGGGTTAAAATTCTATTTTAATATAATCTGATTTATTTGTGCGTCAGGCACCTAGATAGGCGCCCCTTTCTGTCCCCCCCCCCCAGCGAGCCAGATAATTATGCCAGTAGACACAGGATCCTGGAGCGTGACGGCATGTAGTGGACGATTATGGACGTAGCTCTGGCCTCCGGCTAGCCGATTCAACGACGGACAGCAACGATCCTATCTGCCCACCAGCCCATGACCCCCGACGAACTTTATTGCGAGTGACCCCCCGACAAACTCTATTACCGAAGCTAATTCAGGGCTCTAATGACTTTTATTCTGCGGGAATGCGGGGAAGTGGTTGGCTATGGGAAATGGGGGACTGTGCTGTTTCTCTTGACCAATGGCGGTCCGTTGAGGCCCAAATGGTGGGGGGTCTTGGGTCCCGGCAGTGTTAAATTGGGAGGGAGCGCGTATTTGTGCCGCGTTATGGACTTACGGTGTAGGTATTTCCCACCGCTATGAACTGTGCGACGACGAATTGCGCGATCTACCCTCCCCCAGACGAACGGCGGAATGCGACGTAGACCCCAACGACAGCGAGCCACATCAGCGCGTCGACGGCCCCAATGCCGGCCAGCCAGACAACCAGCCAGCCAGCCATCCAGCCAGGCTGCCAATCTACCAGCCGAGCCGCTAATCGCGGCCCCAAGTTAGGCCCTGATGCCCGATAAAAATGGACATTGGTAGAACTAGGGTGTTTGTATTGTGTTTGTGTCTCGGCCGGTATTTGTGTTGCTAGGTCGCAACAAGAAATTAGTAGGTAGTGTAGTGTAGTTAACACGTTTATAGAGTGATTAGAGGATATGTTAGTAGACTAACACACCGAAGTCCGATATCCGAAGCGTAAAGGTCCGAAGCGGAAATGAGCGTAGAAAATTTGAGATGTGGCACGAGGTGCACGGGTTTTAAGCGACGAGTTTAAGACCACCGGTGGCAAAATTTTTAGTAGAGATAGTTTGAGACTGTTAGCTTCGTTAGGTAAGTGGCTTATCGGCAGTCAGCTTTTTCATCAAATACAGCGAATAATTTAGTTTAGTTTATTAATTCTAGCATTTAATTATGGCAGGAGCACAGTTGTTGTGTTGATACACTAGGGTAAGGTACATATTATGCTACTTTTGCGATGAAAAAAGTGAAACTTGCAAAAAGAGAAATGGCGATTCGGCTATGGCCAACTATTATACACTGATTTGCTTTAAATAGCCGGCAATAGCTGTGGCGATTTTCAGCACATATTGCTGATTATACTGTTCTGCCGCGACTATAGCTTGCCGTGGCCATTTTGGCGTTTTTCAAGTAGACAAGTGTTGACTGAAGAAACGTGGCTATAGCCAGACTACGAATATTTTTGAAATTAAGCAGAGACCCCCTAGAGGTGGCGATTCGGCTATAGCCGCCGTTTCAAATACACCGCTTTGTCTGAAACAACCGGCTATAGTTATAACTCGCCGTGGCTATTTTGTCGATTTTCATAAGGCCAAATTGTGACTGAAGGAACGTGACTTCAGTAAAAATGTAGGTATATAGATTGAGCAATCATATAATTATGGAATAAAAAGGGGGATATAAATATACAACAGTCGATTTTTCAACTTGGTCGGCCAAGGCTTGGGCAACCTCAAACAATTTTTTTTGTTTCAACATACGTTGTAAAACATCAATTGAGATGCGCAAAACGGGTAGATGTCGCGTGTAAGCGTGCATGGCGCACAAGACTTTACCCCACCCCACCCCTAGGCGCTATTTGCGCTATTTGGGCTAATATAGTGTCCAGCTCAAAAACGCCCCCCCACCAAACCCCCGCCACTATTTGCGCCATACACGCTACGACAGGCATGAAAATACAACTAATTAAAAATGGAGGCTATCGGTATCGACACCATCTTATTCTTCAATCGATATCGGGTTCCTATTTCATTGGTACCGAGACAAAGCAAGCGTGTATGTCCGGTCTTTCACTTCAAGATGTCAATTTGTGTTTAAAGTCACGACCAATAACGCTTCTGCAGGAACGGTAGTCGTCTTCTCGACTGCAAGCGCTCAGTGATCACCAATACCACAACACTTATATGTCATTATATAGATAATCAATAAAGTATGGATTATAGCACTGGTTGGTGTGCTATAAGTGATTTATACGCATGTTTCTATGAAACTTCGAGTACAGGAGCACGAGTGCGCGAAGCGCACGAGTGCACCTGCACGAGGGTTTCACACATGCGTATCAATTACTTTTAGCACAACCACCAGTGCTATAAGTGACTTGTAAATCGATTCAGGTATAGCATGCAGTATAAGTAGACTGCGCGTTGCAGCGTGCAGTATAAGTCGGGTTACTGCACTTTACCGTAACACTGAATCGAGTTACAATCAATAATAAGCTCACACACACAACACAGACTAGAAAATCGGTTTTGCTGCTGTATTAACACTGTGCCTTGACCCAGAATTTTTCTATGTTACAGACTTTAGCCTAATATCTAGTATACGCGGCGGCTGAGGCGCGGCGCATACGGCAACCCAGAAAACGTTAACCATGTCTTACCAACTTGCCCCAAATTTTGACGCAAAAGAATAAAAACATGGAATAACATCACCCCCTCGATCGACAAGGCTCCTTTTTAGGAGTGTAGGAGTGGATGGATAACTTCTTTTTAAAGAACATTAAATGTAACCCCAAAAACTAAGGGCCTATTCCTTTACCGGATTAAAGGGTTAATTATAATCGGACTAAAAGGTTTAAAAATTAACCTTAGAAATGCCGTTCCAAAACCTCCGGATTAAACTGACTTAACTCTTAGCGCGCTGTTTTTTAGTCGGACTAAACGGACTTAACTAAGCACGCTAATGTTAAGCGTGCATGTTAAATCCGTTTAGTCCTGTGGTAGTTTTGGAATGGGGTCAGACTAAAAATAAGCCGCAGACTTATTTTAACTCGTTAAGTCTGTTTAGTCTGATTTGTCATTCCAAAACCTCGGATTAAAATAAGTCCAGTCCGTTTAATCCGGTAAAGGAATAGGCCCTAAGATCCCGACGCATCTGCTTCTGTAATATATAATAAAAAATACAAAAAGTTATTATACCTAAGCAGTTTAGAACTAAACATTTGATCTAAAGCGTAGTGAATCCATTGAAACATGACGATCGAAACTAAAAAATCTTTTTGCACTATAATATTTATAATGTTTAAATACTCCAAAATCGAAATTTATGAGAATTAACTATTTTTATCACATGTTCAAGCCTATATTTTGACTCCATTCCACTTGAAAAAGTGCAAACCAACAAACGTATTGAACTCTGGTAAGTTGACGTGCTTAATTAATCGCTTACTAATCAGGAATGACTTACCTAACTCACCGATAATTTGTCGCTAATTCGCCATTAAATTTGCTCAAGAACTAAAACCCTCTCGTGAATTTTTGTTTGCTGTATGTAATGTGTGTATGAATGTAGTGTGAGTGTGTATGTGTGTATTACTGGTTTCTGTACTTGTTTTTGTTATATCGTATTATGTATAATTTTATGGACAAAATTCACAAGTGAGGAGGGGAAGAGAACCACCCTCCCGGAGTAAAAAATTCTTTTAAATTCTCTCAAATTTCACCCATCTCCTACTCCCAACACCCCCCTAAGTGTCGGCTTATAGACTTCGTCTTCTCGCCTAATTGTGCGAGAGCACAATTAAGTGAGGAGATGGAAAACCTGTAAGGCTTCACCGGGAGCACCCTCCCTAACCCCCCTTTACTCAATCATTTACCTTTTTATTAATTTTCACTTGTGAACAAACGTTCAATATAATTACCATTTTGGGTCTCTTGTGTCAATGGACTGGCTTGCTAGCTAGTCAGTCTGTCTGGTGTGCGTGTTGAAAGAAGTTTTTCAGTTGTAAGCATTTCGTCCAATTCTGTGTTTTCTTTCTATCAATATCAATATCAATTTCTGCCGTAAATGGCCCCCGTTTGTTAACCTGGTTTTTTTATTAAATTCATCATTTTACCTGGTGTTCGCGTGCTTCCTTACTTTCTGGCGTCGGTATTAGCTCTATGCTTAGTTTTCGGTTTAGCTGTGCAGTGTGCTATCTTGGAGTTTGCGTCAGGTTGCGTGGCCGGCCATATGCACGCTTTTGTCCGTTGTCTGTGCGCCTACTGCGCAAGCGTCTACTGCACTTTAGCCCCTAGGTAAGCCGCTATACCCGACGGTGTCCGGCAACCCGGGCCCGTTCGTAAGACCCAGACTCTGAGCTGGAAGCTCCGCCTGCCGAGCGGTTAGGTAAACGGGAGAAAGGATGCTTCCTATACACCTACCCCGGTTTAGGCTTGAGCCATCTGTAAGCGCCCCTTAACTACGGCCTTACAATACTGTATACGTAACAAACAACGGTCAGACAACAGACTAACGCACTCTTGGTAACTCTTGGTAGCATACTTTCAGTATATACAAATACTTTTGCTTAACCATTATTATGTTAAACGAGAAACACGGTTCATTAATAAAAAGGGGATAATCAATTTATGTTTGTATATATAAATAACAAAGCCAATATTCGTCATCATTTTCGAGTAAGTTATGAACACTAACAAACACTATTGGACAAATTAACAAAAGTTTGGAGTTTTGCTGCGTGCGCCAAGGCTAAATGGCTAGCGAGGGGAACCCCAGCCATGAGACAGCCCAAGATTACACACACATGTAGCCATGCGACAAACCATCAATAGAACTATGAAATGGGGGGATAATAATAGTCACTTAAGGTGTTAGTTACGTTTTCGAAGTTTTTGCAATAATTCCAAAGTTACTTGATCAAACATAATCAAACTTGGCACGGACATTGCGAATGTAAGTAAATAGCAATATTTCAGCTAATTTTGACATTGATTCAAACTTTTAAGGCTACTTTATAGCTGAAAAACTGGATTTTTTGTGTATTTTTTGAGGACTTACAAAATTGTATGCAAATTTTTGTGGCTCTTACTTTACTCATAAAAGCCATTCCAAAAAGGTCTAACCCAATTTATTTTAACAATATTTTCAGCTAAAATATGACATTTTTTTGTTAGTCGTTCTAGGCGATCTGTAACTTTGAAGTTTTTTTACCTCAATTCTGACTTATCATGCCAATATAACAAAATACCTACCAATAACCACTTTGCACAATAACTTACATGTACATAGTCCCTTATGCATCTATTATACCTGCAAAATTTGGTTAGTATATGTCACAGCAGCCACGAGCATTGGCAGTGTTAATAAACCCCTTCAAAAATTGCAAATTTTCTTCAGTCTCCTGAAACGTCATTTTTAAAGCTTTGTCCACCATTTTTTTAACGGCTCCATGCTTAATGCAATATTAGCTGACCCCAATGAGGCCCTATTTAACTGAATTAAATTTTTTTAAAAAAATCTGTCATTTCTGAGCACAATGAGTGATTTCAGTTGAAGTAACCAATATCCTGTTCCGTTCATAAGAATACGAAGACAGCTTGTTTGACAGTAGCTAAATAAATTTGCCTTATACCTTTTTTGAATTGAGTGAAAAGGTTGATTATTTTTTTAGTTACAGCCTACCAAAGTCATAAAAACTGCCGTTTCTTGACTTTTTAGAAAAATTTGAGGCAAACTTTTGCTCACTGTAAAAATCTGCTAAATTATTACGTTTAGTTAAGCATACCAGCAGTTTTATAACACATCAGCGTGCCTTTGGTATAAATTGCGTAATTGTATGCGGAATTTTTTTACCACAGTGAAGAAATAACAAAATACGGGGAAAAATGCATAAAATTGAGCTGATGAGCTTCACCAAAATAGTTGGCGTGCACACTATGAATAACACCGACTCTTGAAAAATTGCAATTTTGTAAAAAATAAGTTGATTAATAATATGCAAACGACCGCTTGTAAATTGATTTAGTAATTGCTACAAAATAGAACATTGAAAAAAGCTGCGAAAACGTAACTACCACCTTAACCTGTCTTTGTATTTCATTCAGGACATCGGAATCTTGTGACTGGGGAAGGTGACACGGGACGGGACCGCCCGTGAAAAGCAGACCTCCCACATTTTTTTCAAACGTTGTGCTTAATTATAAACTTTGCTTTGTTTTGTTTGTTTTAGAAGATAACTTTTTGCAATTAGATATGTTTGTCGGTGTGTACATCAGTATGTAAACGTTCCCCGTTTTGTGCGCCTTTACAAATTCATCATACACATTCATTAAAAATCAATTCATAAAGTTTAGCAATAGATCCCTGGTGGTATCGTACGGGGACACACTGCAGTTCAAGAGTATCCTAGATAAAAATTAACCCTGTATTTATGTTCCCAAAATTGCCCCGTATATGAGATATATCAATTAAAAAAATGACCTGCAAAGTGGGCACTGTGTGACGGTAAATGGAATTCAAAGTAAGAAGTAAACAGGAATATAACACAGTAGTTGTACGATAGTATGCAGAATAATACTATTTTTTACGTCAAAAAGTGGTAGTAGGTTACCTTCGGGGCTATTTGTAGGTTCGGAATCCTCATTCAATTCCTTTACTGCTTCTTTGTGATGTTGTGTCACAACGTAAGTGGTTTGTGCACATGCAAACAGTATAAAAGAAGCGGCAAAACAGAGCTGCAGAATGAACATCACGCGTGCAATTCTCTGTCCTATCATAGCAGAGGTCTGAAACAATTTTTATAGAACGAAACTAAACCTGGATTGTTCAAAAAAGTTTGAAAAAATTTTCTCACAAGGAAATATTTAATAGGATATATATAAATACACTATGTTAAACAAAATTGTACAGATTCAACATAATTGTACAGATTCAAGTCTACCGATGGAGAGCTAATGTCATTCTAAGCATAACAGATTTGTCTTATGAGTATAAAATCTTTATCAAGAGTACGTAACAGTGTCTCAGTCTCATAGAAAAGCTAATTTTCTATAGACTGAGACATTATGCACTCATGGTTTTACAGTTTAGGATCTTTGCTGACAGACATTGAGGTAGTAAGCTTATTGTTGTTATTCTAATTCTAAAAAGTACTCCAGAAAAAATAAAAAGCAGCACATTTTAAGCTGTTTAGAGCACCAGGAAGCAATGCACCCAGGTATTCGAGGACAGTGCCGCAGTACATCAAAATAAGCTGCATTGATGGATGAAGACGTTTACAATAAAAAATAATGGCCCAAATCTGCAAACAGTCAATTAGTACACAGTTCACACACTGTGCACGATGTGGCAACTCAACTTGATAAATTGCAACTAATAATTTGTATTCAATTAATGATACTATCAAGAGTACATAATAAGAAGAGTATGACACTCTCCCGACCTATTACCTGCCTAAAACTACATACATAGGCATTGGACACAATGTGCATGTGGTGCAAGCGCTCTTGCGCTGAAGCTGCTGAACACAAACTGACTGTCAACAGATGTAGCGAAAGCACAGTGTAACTGTCCGGAATCAAAATTAAAGGTCACACTCTTACCAATAATTTGGGTTTCAGCAAAAAGTGGCTTATTGTCGACTTTCAACGTGTAAACTTGCAGCAAGTACATCAGTCTGCCCAGTCGTCAATTACGAGTGAATACAACAGAATATCCTGATTGTTCAGTCACTGTTGTGAGACTCACCTAGTGGTTGATTCAATGTTGAATATTTTTAAAAACTGTGATAATCTACAAAAACAGCAGCTAATGCATATCTTATTGTCTTAGTATTTCAAAGTTTCCTGATTTGAAAAATTAGTTTGTAAATAGTGGTGTTACGCTTTGGTGTTTATGTCAATTTAGTATTATTTTTATTAAATTCAACAACGCTAATTGATAGTGATAAAAGATTGATAAATGAAAGTTCCGTGTTTTTATTCGGTTTCAAGTTTTTATAATAACATTTGCCGCTTTTAGCATTTAGCATTTAATAACAATAACATTTAGCTTTGTATAAGGGTTTAGCTACAAATTCAGCATCACGATCACG